>JAJOOS010026615.1:0-17577 GCA_029582725.1 Solanum chiquidenum
CTCAATCCACCACTAGGGACTCACCCACTAGTGTAGAAACATAAATAGGCAAAAACATGCAATCAGACATCATATCAAATCCAAAAGCAAAATAGGTAGACATATACGAAAAAGTAGACCCCGAATCAAACAATATAGACACATGTCAATAGAAAACTGAGACGATACATGTGATCACAACATTAGAAGTCTCAGCCTCAGGCCTCCCTAGAAAAGCATAACATTGGCCTTCTCGGCCACCTATAGTCTAAGTAGGACCCCTACCTTCACCATGTGGAGCTGGAGTACCCCTACCATAAGTCCTACCACTTGTACCAGACTGACCTCTACTTCCAGATGAAGCACCTGAAAACTTACCAGATGAAAGGGCCCTCTTAGGCTCCCCAAACTCCTCCAAAACCATCAACTTTGTCTTCTTGGTAGTGCTCACAATGGACTGAAAGGAAGTCCCCTCTCTGGCTGTTCTCAACACATATGATCTAATGGGGAAAGTCACCCTCTCACGAACTTGCAAACTCTCTCTGCCTTATCTGGAACAATAGTCATAAAATGCCTAGAAACCTCACAAATATGGGCCTCATACTCGATCACTCACAAACTACCCTAAGTAAAGCTCTCAAACCTCAATCAACTCTCTTCCCTTAAGCTCCAATGTTACTCCCCAGATTCAAAACGAAGAAAATAGAAGCTTTTCAGCAAGTTCCAGATGCCATACACAGTGGCCAACCACGGACCGTGGTTGGGACCACAGACTGTAGGTAGGTCAGTAGTTGGGCACCTTAAAAAAAATCTCCAGGCAAGGTCCACGACTGGAACCACAGACCGTAGGTGGATCCACGATCCGTGGCCCAGGGGTTCATCGATGGCCAAAACTCTTTGTCCAGACCAAAACTGACCAGGATAGACCGTAAATCCATCCACGGTTTGCCAGTAAGGGTCCATCGGTCGTGGGCTTACAATTATTTTCAGGGCAGTTGGGTCTTTTCTGGTTTTAATCTAACTTAAGTGAGGTTATTTTGCCTAAGTATAGGGTCACTATATAAGTCATTTTAACTCTAAAACTCACCCAATTAAGTCATATTTTCCAAAAAACCAAAATAATTCCCAAAGTTCATACCCTCCAAAATATTCTCTCTCTAGAAACTTGAGGAAGGAGATTCAAGCTAGGGTTCAAGAGCAAACTTTTGTACATCAAATTCACTGGCCTTTGTTGTTAAGGTATGGTAGTTTTATCCATGGATAAATTTCATCCATAGAGTCCTCTCAAAATCTCCAATTTCAAAAATATAGAAATCCCCAATTGTTAGGGTTTGATTCAAAAGATATGGGTTCCTTTCAAACTTGATTCTAATTGTTGAATTATGTTATATTAATCATGAATTGATGATTTCCTATATTTTTTATGGTATATCCCCAAGAACCCATGTAAATCCCATATTTGTCAAAGTTGATTATATGATGTGGGTCTTTCTTAATGAAAGAGGTGTTTTATGAATTAATGCATGAGGTGATAAAATAACTTGAATTATAATGATATCCATGTCTAATGCTTGAATTCTATATGTGATGATTAAAAGAAAGTTTAGAACCTCAAGGAGGTATAGTATGAGATTATGCATTGTCTATGAAATCAATGCAATTGTATTGATGATGCTTTGAGTTAAAGTATCCATGTTGTTGTTGTAGTGTTGTTGAAAGGAAATTTTCATATACACACCTATGCATGAGTAATGAAGGTTCTAAGGTTGAAAGGTTTTCTCACCTAATTGAATCTAAAATCAAGTAATCATGGATGATGAAAGGTTTTATCACGCATGATCTAAAGAGTTATCTTAAATAATGTACCTTGAATCGGTAGGCCAAGGGAACCCTTTCATGAGTAACTAATGAGCTATTCTAGTGATTTATCTTGAATAGGTAGGCCAAGGGTGCCCTTCCATGAGTAATGGAGTTAAGTCAAGACTTAATAACTACTTTATGGGAATTTAATGCTTAGCACCGAGCAGATATTGTATGAGATGGAAGCTCTCCCGTAGTAGGGCTGGGTTTCTAGAACCAATCTCTTGAGATGGAAGCTCCCCCGTAGTAAGGTCGGGTTTCTAATAACAATCTCCTTATCCCATAAACTATGTGCCCTCATAGCTTATTTAGCTAGTGGATACACCTAAGCTAAGATTTACCGGTTCTACCTTAGGCAAGTAGACCACCCCTTTTCGGTGAGAGAGTCACCGGATTCCATGTTAAGCTCACATGGTCTCATGTCGGTTAAGGATTATTTCCCACAATAACAAGAAGTTTAATATTGGACTAAGGCTTGCTTAAAGAAGCATCTCATAGTGTTCAAAGTAATCATGAACTAAGGCATGCTTAAAGAAGTATCCCGTAAGTGTTAAAATGATTTCAAGATAAGGCTATCTTGCATTCAAGATGATGTTTTGAGTTATGTTTTCAAACTATCTCCGTGATAATGTTTAAACTTGGTAAAATGCATGCTTTGAAATGAAATGTCCCTTTTAACATATTTTAAGTGTTTTTATGCATGGCTATCATACTTGGTGCATTTTTATACTAACGCCTACTTTTACCTATATTTTTACAAAGTGTAGGGTCCGGTAATTCTCGTGGCTAGAACTTGGCTTTGATTGTGTTCCCGAGCTTGGTGAGTCCTCATTGTTCGAGGATGGACTTTTTACGTTTTAGTTTCTTTCATGTACTTTCCCTTTTTAACATGTTGTATGGGCAAGGCCCTATTTCATTCAAGATTGTAATAGATGGCTACATTGAGACAAAGTGTCTAGACTTCCGCTTTCGTTTATGAAAAACTTCTTAGACTTGAAATGTGTTTTCTCTCATTATGCTATTTACTTATGTTATGAGAACTAAGAGGATTGTGTGGAGTCCTTCGGGATTCCATACGCCGTGTTACATCTAGGGGGTACCCCTGGGTTGTGACAAACTTGGTAATCAGAGCACAAGGTTTAGAATGATTCTACGATTTTGTCTCATAAGCCACGTCTAGTATTGTCTTATTCATGAATGTGACGCGCGTCACATTTATGGATGAGAAGCTACAAGATGTTTAGGAAATTTCACTTCTTTCATTACTATTAAGTCATGTTATAGCGTCTAACCCTATAAGGTTTTTCTCCTAATCCTCACCCGATGGTCTACAGGGTATGACTACTTGAAGGGCTTTCTCTAGAAGGAATGAGAAAGACAATGTGAATCACAGAGCTCCTCCTCAAGCTCCAGTTGATCTTTTGGCTGAGAATGTAACAAATGCGGAGGTTAGGTCAGCTTTCCAATTGTTGGCTCAAGCCTTGACGGCACAAGCCAATAGAGAGGTGGTTGCTCCTATGAACCCTAATGTGAATTCAGTGGCTTCAAGAATGAGGGACTTTGCAAGGATGAACCCTCCAGAATTTTATGGCTCCAAACTTGAGGAAGATCCTCAAGAATTTATCGATGAGGTTTATAAGGTACTCTCTCTTATGGGGGTGATTCTCTAGCTAAGGCAGAGTTGACCGCTTATCAATTGAAAAGTGTTGCTCAAGTGTGGTATAATCAATGGAAGGAGGGGAGGCCGATAGGAGCGGGTCTTGTAGAGTGGGAAATGTTTAAATCTGCTTTTCTTGATAGGTTTTTTCCCCTTGAGATGAGGGAAGAAAAGGTGCAAGAGTTGATTAACCTTCGTCAAGGAAGTATGAATGTGAATGGGTATGCTCTAAAGTTCACCTAACTATCCAAGTACGCTCCAACTATGGTGGCAGATTCTAGGGCTAAGATGAGTAAGTTTGTGATGGGCGTCTCCGACATGGTAGAGAAAGAATGTCGAACGACAATGCTTATCCATGATATGGATATCTCACGTCTTATGTTGCATGCCCAACAAATTGAGGAATCAAAACTAAAGGAAAAGAATAGGGAGGTAAAGAGGGCTAGGATCGGTGATGGGAACTTCTCCAATTCAAGGTCTGATGGACAAGGTCAGTAGAGGTTTAGACAAAGGTTATCCAACCATGGTTCCTCCAATGATCCTTCCAAGTTCACTAGAGATAGGGTGACTAACCCCAAGCCTTAAGGAGGTAATGGTAGTGGATCTTCATTTTCTAGGCCTAATTGTGCTAAGTGTGGAAGGAGGCACGATGGTAAGTGTCTAGCCGGCATGGATGGTTGTTATGGCTGTGGTAAGAGTGGTCACAAAATGAGAGATTTACCAATGCTTACGACTAAAGGAAGAGAGGGTAAGCAAGTTTCTCCTAGTGGTTCAAATTCCAATGCTCATAAGCAAAACCGCTTCTAAGCTCTCCAAAACTGAGGTGAATGAGAAAATTCTACAGACGTGGTCACCGGTATGTTAAAAGTTTTCCATATATATGTCTATGTTTTGTTAGACCCCGATACTACTTTGTCTTTTGTGACGCCATATGTGGCAATGAGATTTGATATGCTCCCTGATGTGTTTTTAGAACCTTTTTCTATCTCTACTCCTATTGGTGATTTTGTAGTGGCTAAGAGGGTTTATAGAAGATGCCTCGTCTCCCTATTCTATAGAGTTTCTCTTATTGATTTGGAAGGGGGGAAATTCTATGCCTAAGGGTCAGCTTGTCTCATGTCTTAAAGCTAGAAAGATGATCTCTAAGGGTTGGATTTACCATCTTGTTAGGGTGAGGGATGTAGATTCTGAAACCCATACTCTTGAGTCAGTCCCCGTTGTAAATGAGTTTTCAAAAGTGTTCCCAGATGATCTACCCGATATTCCTCCCAAATGGGAAGTAGACTTCGGTATTGACCTTCTCCTAGATACATAACCTATCTCAATTCCTCCTTATAGAATGACCACGACTGAGTTAAAGGAGATGAAAGAACAGTTGAAAGACTTGTTGGATAAGGGCTTCATCCGATCGAGTATCTCACCATGGGGTGACCCTGTGTTATTATTAGAAAGAAAGATGGGTCTCTTCGTATGTGCATCGGTTATCGTCAGTTGAACAAAGTGACCATTAAGACCAAGTATCCTCTTCCAATGATAGATAATTGTTTGACCAACTACAAGGGGCAAGTTATTTCTCGAAAATTGACCTTAGGTCGGGTTATCACCAATTAAGGGTGAGAGGTGAGGATATTCCAAAGACGAATTTAGAACTTGGTACGGTCATTATGAGTTCTTGGTAATGTCGTTTTGATTGACTAATGCTCCGGCGGCGTTTATGGACTTGATGAATAAGGTGTTTAGACAATACCTTGACATGTTTGTGATTGTGTTTATTGATGACATTTTTATCTATTCAAGGAGTGAGAATGAGCATGTTGACTATTTGAGGATTGTATTGCAAGTTCTTAAGGACTATCAAATCTTTGCAAAGTTTAGCAAGTGTGAATTTTGGTTAAGGAATGTGGCTTTTCTTGGTCATATTGTGTCAAGTAAGGGTATTGAGGTGGATCCTAAGAAGAAGGATGTGGTCCAGAGTTGGCCAAGACCGCTAACTCCTTCGGACATTAGAAGCTTCTTGGGTTTGGCAGGTTATTATAGAAGGTTTGTCGAGGAATTTTCTTCCATTGCCTCTATGATGACTACTTTGACTCAAAAGAAGGCTAAGTTCATTTGGTTGGAAGCTTGTGAGAAAAGTTTCCAAGAGTTGAAGGATAGACTTACTTTCGCTCCGGTGTTGACTTTACCGAAAAGTACGGATGGCTTTGTGGTGTATTGTGATGCCTCTAGAGTTGGGTTGGGATGTGTGCTTATGAAAAATGGTAAAGTGATTTCCTATGCTTCAAGGCAACTTAAAGTTCGTGAGAAAAATTTTCCTACCCATGACCTTGAATTAGCAGCGGTCGTTTTTGCCTTAAAGATTTGGAGGCATTATCTATATGGGGTTGATGTTAATAAATTTACCGACCACAAGAGTTTACAATACGTGTTTAGTCAAAAGGATTTGAATCTTCTCCAAAGGAGATGGCTTGAATTATTAAAAGATTATGACATGAGTGTTCTTTATCACCCCAGCAAGGTCAATGTGTTAGCGGATGCTCTTAATCGATTGTCTATGGGTAGTGTTTCTCATATCGAAGATGATAAGAAAAAGTTGATCCAAGATGTTCATAGGTTGGCCCGATTAGGTGTTCAATTAGTTGACTCCACCAAGGGTGGTGTTATGGTTCACAATGGGTCTGAATCGTCTTTTGTGGCGGATGCGAATTCTAAGCAAGGTCTTAATCCATTTTGGTTGAGTTGAAAGATATTGTACTTAAGAAATCCGTAGAGGCTTTCTCCCATGAGGGGAGATGGTGTACTTAGATACCAAGGCCATTTATGTGTTCCTAATGTTGATGACTTGAGAGAGAAAATCTTGTCAGAAGCCCATAGTTCTCGATATTCTATTCCCCCGGGAGCCACCAAGATGTACCGTGACTTGCGGGAGGTTTATTGGTGGAATGGGATGAAGAAAGATATTGCGGAATTTGTGGTTAAGTGTCCTAATTGCCAACAAGTTAAGGTTGAGCATCAAAGACCGGGAGGTTTATCCCAAGATATAGGTATTCTTACTTGGAAGTGGGAAGGGGTGAATATGGACTTTATTGTTGGTTTGCATTGCACCGGAGACAACATCACTTCATTTGGGTTATTGTATATCGGATGACAAAATCGGCTCACTTTATTCCCGTCAAGGTTTCCTATTCGGAGGAGGACTATGCCAAGTTGTATATAAGAGAGATGGTGAAGTTGCATGGAGTACCTTTATCCATTATTTCCAATCGTGGCCCTCAATTCACTTCTCACTTTTGGAGGTCATTTCAAAAGGGTCTTGGCACCAAGGTTAAGCTTAGCACAAATTTTCATCCCCAAATCGATGGGCAAGCGAAGCGCACCATCCAAACTTTGGAAGATATGTTAAGGTCTTGTGTAATTGACTTTAAGGCTAATTTGGATGACCATTTTCCATTGGTAGAGTTTGCCTACAATAATAGTTGTCACTCAAGTATTGGTATGTCTCTATTCGAGGCCTTGTATGGTAGGAGGTGTAGATCTCCTATAGATTGATTCGAGGTGGGAGAAATTGCTTTGATAGGTTCCGAATTGGTTTTATAGGCCATTGAGAAAGTATGACTCATTAGAGAGAGGTTGAGAACGGCTTAAAGTCGGCAAAAGTCTTATGCCGATATGAGGAGAAGGGATCTAAGTTTGAAGTAAATGATTGGGTCAATTTCAAAATCTCACCCATGAAGGGTGTGATGAAATTTGGAAAGAAAGGGAAACTTAGTCCCATGTATGTAGGCCCATACCAAATTTTGAGGGGTATTGATAAAGTTGCCTATGAGTTAGAATTGACAACTGAGTTGGCTTCGGTGCATCTAGTGTTTCATGTCTCTATGCTTAAGAAGCGTGTTAGAGATCCGGCATCCATAATCCCCTTAGAAGGGTTGGGGGTTGATAAAAGTCTTTCATATGAGGAAGTTTCGGTAGAGATTCTAGACCGACAAGTCAAGAGATTGAGAAACAAGGAAATAGCTTCCATGAAAGTGTTATGGAGGAATCAACTAGTTGAGGGTGCTACTTGGGAGGCCTAGGCCGACATGAAGTCCCACTATTCTCATCTTTTTCCTTCTACTCCTATTCTAGCTTGAGGTAAGTGGTTCTTCTTGAGTTTTCCTTATTTTGGGAGTCATGTGTGTTATTTGAGTTTTCCATAATTTCCCTATGTTAGGCACGTTCATGAGAAATTTATGTTTAACGAGAAAATGAGTTTACATGATTGATTTTCCTCATGATGTTGTGCATTGAGTAAGAGTTGCCTATATGCTTCATGAGACGAATTGTTGAACATGCTTTAATTATGCTTTTTGAGAGTAAATTGCATAAAGGCTCCATGAGGTTGTGTTGAGCATGATTTTAGCTTGGAGAAGGTAATTCCTCCTAAGACCATGAGAAATGTTGAGATTTCATGCATTATAGGTTATTAGATGTAGTTCCTACTTCCTTGTGATGCATGGAGTATGTTTAAGTTGGAGTTGATGTTTCCTCCTTTGATTTTTGCATTATTATGATGTTGCATTCATGATGGGTTGCTAGTCTTGAGTATTTTTGTTTAGAAATGTGCTTAGAATCTCATTCCAGGACGAATGACCCCAAGGGGATATAATGTAACACCCCGGATTCGAAATAAGGCAAATAGCAGCTTTTCAGTAAGTTTCAGGTGCCATCCACGATGGCCAACCACGGACCGTGGTTGGGACCATAGACCATAGGTGGGTCCATGGTTGGGCACCTCACAAAACATATCCAGGCCAGGTCCACGACTGGACCCACGGACCGTAGGTGGTTCCACGGTCCGTTTCCCAAGGGTCTGTCGATGGCCAAAACTCTCTGTCCAAACCACGGTTGACCAGGACGGACCGTAGGTCCACACACGGTCCGTCGGTCAGGGTCCGTCAGTCGTTGGCTGACAGTTATTTTCAGGGCAGTTGGGTCTTTTCCATTTTTAATCCAACTTAAGTGAGGTCATTTTGCCTAAGTCTAGGGTCACTATATAAGTCATTTTAACACTAAAACTCACCCAATAAATCATTTTTTTCAAAACCCAAAATAATTCCCAAAGTTCATACCCTCCAAAATATTCTCTCTCTAGAAACTTGAGGAAGGAGATTCAAGCTAGGGTTCAAGAGCAAACTTTTGTACATCAAATTCATTGGCCTTTGTTGTTAAGGTATGGTAGTTTTCATCTATGGATAGCTATCATCCATGGAGTCCTCTCAAAATCTCCAATTTCAAAAAGATAGAAATCCCCAATTGTTAGGGTTTGATTCAAAAGTTATGGGTTCCTTTCAAACTTGATTCTAATGGTTGAATTATGTTATATTAAACATGAATTGATGATTTCATACGGTTTTTATGCTTTATCCCAAGAACCCATGTAAATCTCACATTTCTCAAAGTAGATGATATGATGTGGGTTTTTGTTGATGAAAGAGGAGTTTTATGAATTAATGCATGAGGTGATCGAATAACTTGAATTATAAGGATATCCATGTCTAAAGCTTGAATTCAAGATGTGATAATTGAAAGAAAGTTTAGAACCTCAAGGAGGTATAATATGAGATTATGCATTGTCTATGAAATCAATGCAATTGTATTGATGATGCTTTAAGTTAAAGTATCCATGTTGTTGTTGTTGTAATGTTGTTGAAAACAAATTTTCATATACACACCTATGCATGAGTAATGAAGGTTCTAAGGTTGAAAGGTTTTCTCACCTAATTGAATCTAAAAGCAAGTAATCATGGATGATGAAAGGTTTTCTCACGCATGATCTAAAGAGTTATCTTAAATAATGTACCTTGAATCGGTAGGCCAAGGGAACCCTTTCATGAGTAACTAATGATCTATTCTAGTGATTTATATAGTCAAAACCAACAGATCTGAATGGAAAAACTGAAGCCTGAGACTCATCATGTGATATAATATCCTGCATATCAGTAGTAATATGATTTTGAAAAGGAAAAATGGATTAATTAAAAACAACATCCCTGTTGATAAAAAAAACTTTATCCTATATATCATAGAGTTTGTGTCCTTTTTGTGTGGTGCCATAACCCATAAGTACTGATCTGATGGTTCTAGGACCAAACTTATCAGTCCTCAACAACTTGGTTGCATGACACAAACATCCAATAATCTTCATATAAGACAAATCTGGTGGTTTTCTAAACATCATTTCAAAAGGAGACTTGTTATTCAGTACAGTGGATGGAATTCTGTTAATAATATGGACTGCAGCTAAAACAGACTCTCCCCAAAATTTGATTGGAATGTGGCCTTGAAATCTAATAGCTTTTGTTGTCTCCATTTTTTTTTCCACTACACCATTTTGTTGAGGTGTATGTGGACAAGAACTCAGATGAATGATACCTTGGGATTTAAATAACTCACTTAGTTGGGCATTAAAAAACTCTCCACCATTGTCTGAACCATAGCAAGAAACTTGAAAAGTGAATTGAGTCTGAACCATAGCAAGAAACTGTTTCAATATAGCAGAAACATCATATTTAAGATGCATGATATATATCCAAGTCCATCTAGAGTAGTCATCAACCAGAGTAAGAAAAAACTTAATTTTATTATGAGTTGCAACCTTGTAGGGTCCCCATACATCTATATGAACTAAATCAAATCATTGTGAGCTCCTAGTACTACTAGTCGGGAATGGTAATCTGACTTGTCTGGCTAATGGACAAATATTACAACATTGCAACTGAAAATTCCTTTTATTAGCAAACATATCTATCTTCCTGATAACACTCATAGGTATATGACCTAGCCTCTTATGCCAAACTTCACCTTCAGCAGAGTCCTTTATTGCAGAAAAACTCCTATAATGTCTAGTGTCTATCAGTTGATGTGACTTTAAAATGTATAGACCACCATCTTCTTCACCAATCTCCTTCACTCTCCCAGTGAAGAGATCCTAAAAAAGGAAGAAATCAGGATAAAAAATAGCACAACAATTCAATTGCCTAGTTAGTTTAGCCATTGAAATAAGGTTGAAGTTAAGTTCTGGCACACACAAAACATTCTTAACTACATCATCTCTTTGCAGTTGAGAACAACCTGAGTGTGTGACTTTAGTTGAATCACTATTTGGAAGTTGAACCTGTCCTAAACTCTTCACTGTTGATCCATGAGTTAGTAAGCTTTTAGTTCCCAACATATGATCAGTTACCCCACTGTCAACAATCCAATTAAAACTAGAGATTGAGGGAGTGAACTGAGAATGTCCTGCAAATATACACGTTGTATTGGCATTGCTATTGGTAGGCGGTGTATTTCCTTCATGAATTAATGTCTTGTTCATTATCTTTCGAACTTGTTGGTATTGATTAGGTGTAAAATGTGGAACTGGTCCAGCTCCAAAACCTAAATTAATTCCATATTGTTGTGGCATCTGATGTGAACTACCACCACTGAATTGTTGCATCTGTGATATAGGGGGAGCTAAACCACTACCATCAGTTGAACCACCTGGATTATAGAACTGAGAACTGTAGTCTAGTTTCATAATGTTTGCTAGTCATTTCCCCTTATAATTTGCAGGATAGATTATCAACTAGTAACAAATGTCTTTTAGATGCCCATGTTTGTGACAATGAGTGCAATACTTCAGTTTGTTGCAATGAGATCGACTGTGGCCCTTCATCTCACAGTGATCACAGTACAAATATCCACCCCTCTATGGTTTATTAAATTTCATATTACTCTGACCTCGAGGACCTTGGCTTCCAAAATTATGTCTTGTAGATCTTCTAGTGAACAATGCAGTAGTATCTATTTGCCCCCCTAAGGTATAATGATATTCACTTAACTCACATTGACTTTCATCTTGAATTATCATAGCATAGCACTGATTAACAGCAGGTGGTGTAATCATCATAAGGATCTGACTTCTAGCATGACTATAATTGTCATTCAGGCCCATAAAAAATTGCAGAAGCTTCTACCTAAACATGCTATCAATATACTCTTTAGATATTTCACAATTACAAGAGGGAAGGGGAACAATCGAGTCGAATTCATCCAAGAGATCCTTCAACTTTGAGTAATAAACTGAGGCAGAGGAAGTACCTTGAGTATGTGTAACAATCAATTTGTGTAAGTGGAAGATTCTAGACATATTCACCTTGTCAAAACGTTCATTCAGATCACTCCAGACCAGTGCTGCATTAGAACGAAATAGAATTACACTCATCAATTTCTTGCTCACATTGCTCATAAGCCATGAAAGCACCATCGCATTACACCGATCCCACTGTTTCTTCTCGGAATCGATGGCGTAATCTTCACGCTTGATGCTGCCATCAATAAATCCCAATCTGTTCTTCGTCAACAAGGTCAATTCCATCGCCCTGCTCCACAAAGTGTAATTCTCCATTCCTACGAGTTGGATTCCAATTTAAACTACACTAGGCAAATCAAAAGATGATAGATATAGAGGATGAGTATGGTCGATTTTGCCTGCCATTGTCACCTTTTCAGATCTGTAGATTCAGTGATCAAAACAAGGTAGGAATTATTAAGAAATTGCATTCTTACTCTGATACCATGACAAACTATCCATCGAATGAGTAAACCCAATTACTTTGAGAGAATGTGTAACGACCGGGTTTCTTCGTTATAGAAAAGCCAACGGAGAAAATTTTTGGGTCAGAAAACTTTTTCGTAGTAACTTGGAATTTCCCAACCTAGTCCAGATTTGGACGAAATTGGAGTCATTGAGGTATAGGGAAATCTGGTAACAATCGGGTGATTTAATTATGCTTTTGATTACATGAGTAGTTCGATCTTAGCGTGAGCGGGTGTTTCTGAGTGTCGTTGGTTGGAGTTGTGTTGTGAAATGGGGATTTTGGAATTATTAAAATATCTCACTGTTCTGTGCAAGTCACTTTGGTGGTGGTTTTGGCCGCTCTGGCGGGGTCGTTGTAGCAGGGTGGGTGCCGTTGTGGCGGGCCCGATGAAATAAACCCCAAAAATATTTTAGTCTGCACTTTTTGACTTTGAGAGCTAAGGAACTACCCCGTATGATTTCTTGACCATTTTTCACCATTCTTGAGGCTAAAGGTAAGATTTTAACTCCCCGAATCAATTTTTCGATTCGTAGAACGTAATCTAATTGGTAAATATCGATGGGGGAGGATTTTAATCTAGAATCTATGGTGGAAACAACCCTAAATTGGATAATTTATATCATGGGTTTCATCTAGGGTTCATAGAATTGTTAGTAATCCGGGTAATTGGTGATTGCTTATTAATTCCCATATTACATTGATTGCTTGTAGACCAAGAACAAGCGGAACGAATCCAGAAAGGGAAGGATCAAGTTTCTTAGGGTTTCAAGTTTGTTTCGAGGTAGGTGATGGTTGTGATTCTATGATTGTGTGATGTATGTTTGTTCTTGCTTCATTCTGATACATGTATGTATGTGAATGTTGCATTATTAATCACAGTTATTGTAAATGAGATAGATGAATAACTATATGCCATGAATCACTTCTTGATTGTATGATTATTGAAAATGTACTAGCGGTTGCGATTGTGGTGTGTTGATTGGATCGGTTGCTACGTTCCAACATAACTAATTGGAATCGGTTGCCACATTCCGGCATAAATATGGGATCGGTTGCCACGTTCCGGCATAACTATTGGATCGGGTACCACGTTTTGATATGCTAACTGTTTGAGTTTGGGTTCCATGAGAGGAACAATGACTTGTCATAATTGTGTATTTTGAGAAATGTAAGGTTGTTCATTGTTTGTAATGTTGGTAACATTGTATATGTTCGATATATGCATGCGATTATATTGTTGTTTTACTTGCTTATGCTACACTTAGTGGGATAGCTGTTGGTGATTTAATTATGCTTTTGATTACATGAGTAGTTCGATCTTAGCGTGAACATGTGTTTCTCAGTGTCATTGGTTGGAAGTGTGTTGTGAAATGGGTATTTTGGAATTATTAAAATAGCTCACTATTTCGTGCAAGGTGCTTTGGTGGTGGTTTTAGCCGCCCTGGCGGGGCCGCTGTAGCGGGGTGGGTGCCGCTGTGGCGGGCCTGACGCAACTTAAAGTCGTAAATAAATCTCAAAAATGTTTTATTCTGCACTTTTCAACTTTGAGAGCTAAGGAACGACCCCATACGACTTTTTGACCGTTTTTCACCATTCTTGAGGCTAAAGATAAGATTTTAACTCCCCGAATCCATTTTTTCGATCCGTAGAACGTAATCTAATGGGTAAATATCAATGGGGGAGGCTTTTAATCTAGAATATATGGTGGAAACAACCCTAAATTAGATAATTAAGATCATATGTTTCATCTAGGGTTCATAGAATTGTTAGTAATCCGGGTAATTGGTAATTGTTTATTGATTCTCGTATTACATTGATTGTTTGTAGACCAAGAACAAGCGGAACGAATCCGGAAAGGGAAGGATCAAGTTTCTTAGGGTTTTAAGCTTGTTTCGAGGTAGGTGATGGTTGTGATTCTATGATTGTGTGATGTATGTTTGTTCTTGCTTCATTATGATACATGTATGTATGCGAATGCTGCATTATTGCTCACATTTTCTGTAAATGAGATAGATGAATAATTATATGCCATGAATCACTTCTTGATTGTATGATTATTGAGAATGTACTTGTGATTGTGATTGTGATTGTGGTGTGTTGATTGGATCAGTTACCACATTCCGGCATAACTAATTAGGATCGATTGCCATGTTCCAGCATAAATATGGGATCGGTTGCCACGTTCCGACATAACTATTGGATCGGGTACCATGTTCCGGTATGCTAACTGTTTGGGTTTGGGTTCCATGAGAGGACCAATGACTTGTCATAATTGTGTTTCTTGAGAAATGTGAGGTTGTTCGTTGTTCGTAATGTTGATAATATTGTATATGTTCAATATATGCATGTGATTATATTGTTGTTTGACTTGCTTATGTTACACTTATTGGGATATCTGTGTGATCCTACCAGTACACTGTGGTTGTGTACTGATACTGCACTTGCTCTTATTTTTGTTGAGTACAGGGCATCTGCAGGCGGCTATTGACAAACCTCGTTTAGAAGATCAGTGATCGTTCGAATTCAAGGGTGAGCCAATTCTTCCGAGCTGCCATGAGTTCTCTTTTCGTCTATGTCCACATTTCAGATTTAGACTTTTCTAGTTAGTTATTAGTTCATTAGTGGGGGTTGTAACCCTTCTTGTTTAGACTTTGGGTTCATTGTTAGATGTTTTGGTACATTGACTTTCAGGTTCTAGGTGTATTCTTCCGCATTGTTAGTTGTTAGATCTTTTCGAAGTTTATGGGAACTTCAGTTTTAGCTATTATTCCTGTTTCGTATCCTTAAATGCCTTAGTTTTTAGTGTAGTTGTTTGGTTTGGGTTGTAGTAGTGGTTCTCCCACCGGAGGGTTAGTATGGATGCCAATCACGACGGTCTGGGTCGTGACAGAATTGAAGAGAATGTAAGAAGAGTGTTACTACAGGAATATGATTATCTTATTCATATCTATCATAGTGAATGAATTTTGTTACTGTTTACAATGTTCAATTACATATATATACAACTACATTAGCTGCAACTAACAAACAATGCTAATGACCAATAGGAAGCTGACAGCTGGTTAACTAATTTAGCACATTAATAACTAATTTATCAACTTCACTAATTAATCAACTCTTAGCAATACTTTTGGCATTGGTATGGGGAGGGTAGAGTGTACCCTTACCTTAGCACTACCTCATGGAGGTAAAAAGACTATTTCCGAATGACATTCAGTTTAAGGCAGTTAAGCTAATAAGTGAAGCATTAATTAGAACTAGCAACTTTGAGAAATTATTATAACTTGCCCCATGAAAGTGATCCTTTGAAAACTTTCAATTAGATTTGTTTCAAAGAAATTAATAGTCCTCGTCTGTGATTTAATTATCTAATTTTAATCATATAAAATAGTTGTTTGAGGTTATAAGTTGTACAAAAGGGACTCTAAGCTATCATTATGCACTTTATCCAGGTAACAATGATGTTTTTCTCTGCAGTACAAATATGTCAACAAGCTATAATACATTGATTATCATGCTAATAATTAAATTGATGTTAACTTTCAATTCTACTGCATTAGGTAAGAGCTAAGCCTTAAAATTTATAGACATTGTTAGCAGGAAAAAATTATCCAGACTTCCGTTGGAGAGAATATATTTATGTGAAAATGAATAACTGTAACAGATCAAAACGTAGCATATATTTTTAAGTTCATCATCTCCTTAGGCGACATTTCTTAAGTTTTGGATACATGTTACGACATGAATGACCTCTTTTTATGATATTCATGTTGGGTTATAAAGGTGAATATGGCGTTATGCGGAAGCTTATAATTTGCAAATCATATAGTTGATAAATTAGACAACACAAAAACTTATACTAAAATAAAATATTATTATATGGTTTAGCCAATTGGCCTACATATGAAAAACTAATAAAAAAATTTATTAAAATTATTGAGGGGAAAATCTCCCCATAAACAAGACTCTTTAAATGACTGCATTGTGAATGTTATTGTTGTTGTGTTAGAAGAAACAAATATATATTTATAGAGTCCTAAAACCTCTTCTACTAGAAAAGAACTAGCTACTCTAAAACATTTTTCTAAAAGAAAAAAATAAACTAAATATGAAATAATATTATATTTTCCTTTCAAGAAAAGTAAAAACATTTATGATAATGTTTTGTCTTTTCTTTAAGGAAAAATAAATCTTAAATTATGGTAAGAAAATCAGGGCAAAACCCTAACAAATCTCCCCTTTTGGCTGGATTTTCTTCACAAAGCTTGATTTGTCTTCTTCATTGCATGATAATCTTGTTCTTCACAAAATCTTCATCACTATTGCTTGCCATGGTTAAAAATAAAGTTCAAAATATATGGGTTAAAAATATTTTGTTTTTATTCTTAAAAATTACAGCAACAGGAATGTTGAAAATATGGTTGAAACTTCTTCTCCAGATGTAGCTTGACAAAAAAATCTACATTATCATCAAATTGATTACAAATTAATTTGAAACCATCTTGAGCCTGTCTTCAACCTCATTGAACCATAGGACCACCGGATCTTTGAACCATGTGCTCTGATACCACTAGTTGGGTTATGAAGGTGAATATGGCGTCGTGCGGAAGCTTATAATTTGCAAATCATATAGTTGATAAATTAGACGACACAAAAACTTATACTAGAAAAAAATATTATTATATGGTTTTGCCAATTGGCTTACATATGAAAAACTAATAAATTTTTTTATTAAAATTGTTGAGGGAAAATCTCTCCATAAACAAGACTCTTTAAATGACTACATTGTGGATGTTATTGTTGTTGTGTTAGAAGAAATAAACATATATTTATATAGTCTTAAAACCTTTCTTGCTAGAAAAGAACTAGCTACTCTAAAACATTTTTCTAAAATGAAAGAGACCAAATATGAAAGAATATTATATTTTCCTTTCAAGAAAAGTAAAAACATTTATAGTAATATTTTGTCTTTTCTTTAAGGAAAAATAAATCTTAAATTATGGTAAGAAAATCAGGACAAAACCCTAACAATTCAATCACCAAGTTAATGCAAATAAAGATATTGTGACTGTTTTTGATCATTGAAATACAAAAGCCTGAACCACGAAGTAATGCCTTGTGAGATTCAGTAATTTGAAATAAATTAAGATGAAGGACTTCGCAGGATATTCATACAGATTATAAGGAGTGTCTAACAATTAGGGGTGTACAAAATCGAACCGAAAATCAAATCAAATCGCAAATTGAGTCAAACCGAGAAAAAAAACCCGATTAGTGATTGGTTTGACTTGGTTTGGTATTGATAAAAAAAACTGACTATATTTGGGTTGGTTTGGTTTTAACTAAAAAAACCCAACCCGAGACCAAACCAACCCGACATTATATATATAATTTTAAAATTTTATTTTATACATAAAAATATTTACTTTGATATAATTTTTAAATATTTCTTATACTTTT
>JAJOOS010026616.1:0-17307 GCA_029582725.1 Solanum chiquidenum
AGTATTTATTTTCCTTTTCAACTTCCCTTGATCTTCTTGCTCTTCTCGAACATATTTTGTGAATGCTTGCAAATAATAAATGAGAGAAGTATTAAAAACACCCCTAAATTCGACGCGAATTATTAGTTTGATCTTCAAGTTATTGACAGCCTTAAAAACACTCTTTTACTTGACTTACTCAACTTTGCAATATGAATAAAATACACCCCTAAATTCTCGTCAAGTTTAGGAGTATTTTCAACACTTCTCTCAGCTTTTTATTAAGAGTTTCATGCTTCTACAAGAGTTTGAGACCTCTTGCTATGTCATGTGGCAGATCGGGGTGTATCTAAGTTTAGTTAGTCAAGTAGAGGGGTGTCAATAGTTTAGGGACGAAACTAATAATTTGAGCCAAGTTCAAGAGTATTTTCCGTACTTCTCTCGATAATAAATAAACAATCAAATAAGGGGGAGGGAGAGGTTATTAATGAAGGGGGTTTCCACCCGGTTATCATATTTGCAATGAAGTCTCACTAATTTATATCTACCCTTCATAGGGGCATTTAGGGAAGCAAATAAAGAATTATTTTCATGCATGATGCTTATATGATATCAAATAAATTAAAATATAATAATTATCTTCATTTTAAAGTTGATCAATTAGTAATAGTTGATTAATGTATATAACCTTAATATATAGATACCTCTTTTTAAACTTCTTAGTAAATTTCATTTCGAAACATAAATTAAGGCTTAATTATTTCAATTTATTAATATTTGAACATATAACAAAGTGTTTTTATCAGATATTTTCAGTTCAAATTTTGAAGAAAAAAAATTGCACATGTTATCAAGTGTTTATTAGATAGTTAATTAATTTAACCATATAAATATGTTATCTCCTTTAATTTAAGTATACACATCAACCTATTTGAAATAAGCTTGGGCTTTTTACGGCTTGTGATCGAGGCAAATGTCTACCATTAAAAGAGATAACATATTTTTTAATAGTTAACTTACGTATATCTAATATGAACACTTTATTATGTGTGATAATACAGTGATGTCATGAAGTTGAAAAAAGAGGGGAGAAATATTATTTGACAGTGTAAAATAAGCTGCAAATAGAAAAAGCCAAAGAGAAACAAACAAAGCACTAACATTTATTCAACATAAATATTACAATAGTGAAGTTTGTGTGAGCTGCCAAAAAGTACATTAATAGTGACTAAAGCTTGGAGAGAAAATGAACAAACAATAAAGCTAAACAGAAAAACACTTTGGAAGAGAAACTAATTTCTAATCAATGCCACAAAGTGACATCCAAAAATTTAACTGCTCTTTTAGCTCAATGCAAAACATTGTGGAATCTCATGCCTCATTGAAAAAAAATTGACCATGAAATACTTCCTCCATCTGTCTCAAATTAATTGTCATGTTTCACTTCAGAAAAATAAATTATGTTAGCTTTGACCAATATTTTAAAGTATCTTTTTTTATCGTATTGACATGATTACGGAAAAAATAAAATTAAGACAGCTATGAATTTCATTCAGTTTCGTTTACTTGATCGAACAACCCCAAATCCAATTATTTCAACTACATTAAATGATCTTTCAAATTGGTCAAGACTATCTAGTTCATGGCCGCTTCTCCATGGTACCAGTTATTGCTTCACTGAATTTGCTTCACTAATAGGTCCACGCTTCGACTTTCAGAAAATTTGTAACTTGTAATATTTTTATATGATTTTTAAATGTATAAATTTTAATTTTATGATATTATATTGATTTAATTCAATTTAACTTCAAAAATCAGTCAAATTAACTCTTGAAAAAACAAAACATGTTAACTAATTTGAGACTAAGGAAGTAATGTACAATTAAAAAAACTCTACGCCAATCTTGTTTGTCGTAATCTTTTATTGCCATTTATTAAAAAAATAATTGATTGTTATACATCTATAATAATATTACAAAACATGACAACTAATTTGAGACTAAGGAAGTAATGTACAATCATCGTAAACTACTTATCTACCTTATCTATGAGATAGAGCTGCGTACTACCCTCTCAAATCCCACTATATGAGACTAGTAATAGTAGGTATGTTGAAGTAATGTACAATAAAAAATCTCTCTACAACAACGTCATTAATTTATCATTATCTTTTATTGCCTTTTATGATAATTGATTGTTAATTCTACTCCTAGAATAATACAGTATTTGATAGTTATATCTTATTGGATCTTATAGACACACACACACAAATTCACATTTTCAATGTGTTTATATAATAATAGATAAGAAATTATTTAATTTTAAAATCTTAAATGATATAGATAATAATTTTCACAAAAAAGTCCTAATACATACATTTTTCTACCTGTTTTTTCCAAAAATAAAAAATAAAAATAAAATTAGGTGGTGGTGGGGTGGGGGTGGGGTGGGGGGTACATTATGGTTTTGATAACCAAGTGTTACTCACATGTAGTCAATATTTACTATTTGATGGATCCTACCAATATCTTGAAATGGCTCTTTCATAATGTTCTTTTTCCTGTTAACTTTTACTATCTCTTTTCAATCTGTTATGTTTGTGAACTTGTTGGAAATCTTAAACCTAGAGAAACTCCAATGATATAGATTTTGTCACACTACTATACATACATAATAAACTCAACAATATTTCAAGATTCTTTTTGACAACTTGATGGATCTTTATACCAATAAGATTGTTGTGAAGTCATAATCAAGACCTACTATTTTGATTTTCTTGAAAAAACTACTAGTTGTTGGCATTTGTTGTTGTGGTCACAAAACAAAGCTACGTACGAATTTCTAGCTTGTTTGATCAAGTTTCTGAATTTTGATTATTCAAAAATTTAGTTTTATCATAAGTGTTTTTCAAAAAATTACTCTTAAAGAGTAGTCGTTTATGTTCGATTAATTATCAATTTAAAAGACACTAACCAAATTGATTCAATGTATATACAAATGGCATATACACCTGATATATGTGACATACACTTATTATATATCATGGGTACGCCACTAAATGAAATGTGTCACATACATGACATACAATAATTCATCATTAGATCGCCATCAAAATTAATGAATACATATATTTTTAAATTGCTATATTCTAAAAATTATATGTTGAGTAGTAATTACTTAAAAGTATCTCTACAAAAATAGTATAAAACTACCCTACTCGCATGGTTAAAAACCCACTTTCAATAGGAGTTCTAGTAATATTATACAAATTTTAGGAGATAATATCTCATATGATCACATAACTATACATTTTTGTCTCACAAAGTCACTCAACTTTAAATTTTAACTCAGAAGTCATTCAACTATGAATTCTTTTCTCAGAAAGTCACTTAACTTGAAATTTTAACTCAAAGTAGGAGTGGGTGTTTGGTATTCGATTTGGAATTTCTAAAATGAGTGATTTTAATTTGTAAGTAAACCACTCATAGTTGAGTGACTTTATAAGTAAAACACTTATAATTGAGTGACTTTTGAGTTTTGAGTTAAAATTCAAAGTTGAGTGACTTTCTGAGAAAAGAATACATAGTTAAGTCACTTTTGAGTTAAAATTTAAAGTTAACGTACTGACATTGTGAGAGAAAAATACATAGTTAAGTGATCATCTGAGATATTATCTCCAAATTTTAGTTTAAACTAAAATTGTAATATTCAAAAGTTTTGTATTAGTTCTCAAAATTAAGTGATCGATTAAATTAAGACATATAAATAAAATGGAGAATATATATATATATATATATATATATATTATGATATGTGTCATAAATACTGAATTGAGATAAATTAGATCTCCCACTCGTGGAAATATACAATGTCTGGTTTAGTTTTTTTTTTTTTAAATATGGGTGGTGGGGGTGGAGGGAGGGGGATGTAGTTTGTTGTTTATGTTGTTGGTATATATAGAGTTCAATCTCCAAATGACAGACTTTAATTTTTAGGATCCATTATTTGTGTGAAAAAAGTCAAATGTGAACGTTACAGTACTGTTGTGTGTTGTTTTGATGTTAATGTTTTACCTCGTAAGCAAATTCATGAATATCAATTTTGCACAACTCAGTAACTTAAGGGTAAATTTTATATTTGTGTTTTGAAAAATTCATTTAAATTTATGTATAAATAACTTATCAAAAATTCAATAACTTCTTCTTGAAGAAATATCTAGAAATAAACTCAAAAATTTAACTTCATCTCGATATTTTTTTATTTTATTTTTTTTACCCTCACTAGGAGCTCCCACCCCTTTTATCCCTTGGTGACTCGAACTCGCAACCTTCGGGTTGGAAGTGAGGGGTGCTTACCATTCGAGCAACTCCCTCTCTTCAAAAGGAAACCTATTACCACTGCGCCAAAGGCATTAATATGGTTAATTGTGAAAATTCATGTCCCCTCTTATATTGTTGACATTTTTATTTTAACAACTCTTCGAAGCGTGTTTTTATGGAGTAAATAATATTATTGACTTAAATCTTATTAATAAACTCAAGAGAAAGAAAAAACACTTACCACCAACTAACCTTTATATAAGAGAGTTAGAGCATGCCACCAAGTTTTGTTCATGTGCCAAATCTTGTTTAGTTTCATTCGAACTTTTTCTTATCGAAATGTTTGAATCGAGGAATTAAGGATAATTTTATTTATTCTAAAAAGAAATTCGAATAAAATATGAATATTGTTTTACTCTAGAATTTAAGCAAATTTGTGTTAAGAGCCCCATATCGGATATGAATGGGTAATTGGTCTCTATTTATGGACTTGGACAATACATTACTTCCTTTATTTTATTTTACTTCGCTGCTATCTCAAAAATAGATATTTTTATTTTTCTTGTCCATCTTAAAAAATCAAGAGGGTTCTCTCATACTACTTAGTATTAAATAACAACATAAAACAGTTACAGTCAAATTTAAAATTTCAAATCATTATTAATAAAGTTATTTTTTTTATAAAAAAAACTAATTAATTTATTTTTTTAACGAATATATCATATATCAAGAAGAGTCGGATAATATGAAACGATTGGTTAGAGTACTATTTTGGTTGACAAAATTCTTATTCGTTCCTAAAGAAGTGGTCTACATCGACTTTGGATTATTAAGGATATCACTCTTATTGGTCACTGTATTATTTTAATTAGTATATAAAAGTTTTGACTTTGCGGTACACAATTTTATGTCATTAGATTAAATTGACAACAGAGAAAATGATCAAAATGATCTTAATGTATGAGCTTTGGTTCATTTGATTCATAATATAGATTTGATAGAAATGGTATTTAATGTATTTCAAAATGTGATCAGTTTGGTCCTGAGTCATATAATTATAGATATAGTTATTTTTATTGTCAAAATAAAAAGAGATCCTCGACGTAAACTGTGCATTAAAAGTGAGCTAGGAGTGGCACACAGACGGATTGAATTGGATATGAGTTAGTTGAAAATGAATTAGATGAAAATGGATAAAATATTTGATGCGACTCATATTATTCATTACTTTTTATTATGTAGAGAAAAAATGTATTTCCATTATAAGAGTTTTTTCTTATTCTTTTTCTCCTCTTATAGGGTGTGTTTGGTATGAAGGAAATATTTTCATAATTTCGTAGAAAATATTTTTTTGATAAATGAGTGGTCTTGAATCGAGGTTAAAAGGTTAAAATTCGAGTCTCGGATCAAGATCGGGAGTCGGGATGTAATGACCTGAACCGTCGTTATTTAGGAGGAACAAAAATCTGGGAAAATTCTGGGCTATCCTCCCGCCAGAGCGGGCTAGATGTCGCCAGGGCGGCGGCGCCAGGGCGGGGTAAGTTGGCGCCAGAGCGGGATAAGCGAGACAGAACGTAAATTACGAGAAATCTTATTTTCTTCATCTTCCTAAAATACCTAATTAACTCGTAAAACACCTTAGAAACCTCAGAAAAGCTGTTCTAAGCTTGGGAAGGAAGGAGAAGGAGATTTCTAGCGTAAGGATGGTGAGATCTTGCGGATTCTTGGCCAAATTCACCGTCACGAAGCCTGGAAAACCCGAATCGAAGTCAAAACTCCGTGTAGCTGCTTGGCACCCAGGTAGGCTAGGTTTTATGAATTGAGTAGTTTAAATCTATACTCACCGTGTAATATATGTAATCAATGGTAGGATCTATGCGTAGACATTCGTGCACTGAATGATTTATGATTTATGATTTAAACCCATAGAAGGAAGCCTTAGACGGTGAATTAGGGCTGAGAAAGGCTGAATTACGGTTTGCATGAGGCGTGGTGATGAATAATTCATAGGTGATGGTTGTGATTCTATGATTGTGTGATGTATGTTTGTTCTTGCTTTATTATGATACTTGTATATGTATGAATGATGCATTATTGATCACACTTGTTGTATATGAGATAGATGAATTATGATAGCCATGAAATCATGACCTAAATGTATGATCTTGAGGATATACTTGTGATTGTGTTTGTGATTGTGGTGTGTTGAATGGATCGGTTGCCACGTTTCGGCATAACTAACTTGGATCGGTTGCCACGTTCCGGCATAACTAACCTGGATCGGTTGCCACGTTCCGGCATAACTATGGGATCAGTTTCCACGTTCCGGCATAACTAATTGGATCGGGTACCACGTTCCGGCATAACTGATTGGATCGGGTACCACGTTCCGGTATGATAACTGTTTGGGTTTGGGTTCCATGAGATGACTAATGATGTGGAAAGATTGGGTGACTTGATATGAAATGTGAAGTGGTTCGTTGTTCATGAATGTTGATAATGTGGTAAATGTTTGATATATGCCTGTGATTTTAATGTTGTTGGACTTGCTTATGTTGAACTTAGGGGATATAGGTTATGACTGTTAATAATTGATAGTTCTTGGGTTAAGCGAACTTGTTAAATATAGTGGAAGGATAAAGTGTACAAGGGACGAGTAATGGATAGCAAGGGTTGTTCGTGTGTCATAACGGCGAGAAGTAGAGGTAGTGTAAGTGATGAAATATGCTTAGGTGGATTCCACCTTGGGGAAATAGATCGGGGTTTAGTGGTAAGGAAGTTTGATGTAGTGTACTATGTCACCATGGTTGAGTAATGTGACGGGGAAGTAAGGGTGCGACGTGAGCGGTTAGTATAAATAAAACGTAGTGATTAATTGGGGACTTGTTAATGCGTTAGAAGGTTAGGCCATGATCAAGTAACCGGTAGGTAGGTTGGTTGAGAAGTGGTTAGTAGCTAGAATACTAGTGTAAATTGGAGGTGTTTTTAAGAAAGGGTAATGGTGGAGAAGCGAGTGGTTTATTGTATACTTCTTACTAGTCGATTTCATACGTTATGTGGGTGGGCGTCGGGTTTAACGATGATGCCTACCAGTACGTGTGTTTGTACTGATACTACTCTTGCTATGCCTTTTTTGGCATAGTCTGGATGCAGGATTGGTGACGTTTCATTAGGTGAAGACGGAGAAATTCTCCAGCAGCTTCTATCTTCCTTCTGCATGGTGGGAGTTATGTCCTTTATTTATTTTGTCCAGTTGTATTTTTAGTAGCTCGTGTACCTGTTTAGACTAGATCCATGGGAGTTAAATTATTTTACCAAGTTTTAACTGAAAAGTGTGTCTAAGGATATTACTTATAAAATCATACTATTATACTTTTCATGTTTTCTTTAAATTTTCCGCATGATTAACTATTAGGCTATGAGGATTCTCCTACTTAGGTGTTAGAGCGGGTGCTCGCACGACCCGGTGGGTTAGGTCGTGACACGAGATTGGAAGTTGGAACCTAGGTCTGGAGTTGTTACGGATGGTGAGGTTTAAGGAAAGTTTGATTTTTTTTTCCCTTACTTTATATATGGAAGTTACTTTTTCTAAATTTAGAGGAAAATAAGTCCATTTTTTAAAAACATTTTCAAAAATATTGAACTCAATCAAATGTGAGAAGATTGAAAAAAAAAATTAAAAAATTGTTCTTCATACCAAAGAACCAGAACAAAAGACTGACTAACTGTGGTCAGGTCAGAGCCCTTTATTGTTTGTTGGAGGAGATTGATTGGACTTTATACCGCACCTTACTTAGTCTTCCGCTGGAACTGAATTCTCTAAAGCTTAAATAGAAGCACCCCTCGGGGGAGGATCGAATAAGGAATTTACTTCTCTAAATCTAAAAAGGAGAAAAAGTAATTTCATTTGTATCTGGCACTGCTTTACTTGGCTTATCCCTTAAGAAGTGTATTTTTTAGAGGCTTCTTCACCCTTAAATATATTAAGAAGAGTGCAACTTGTCGATACTTACTCAGTCTATGATGAATAATATGAGTCAATCCATATTTGATTTAATTTGGATAACTAACTCATTTTAAAATGGGTTAATCGAGCGGATAACTATAAATTTAACCTATTTTGTCACCCTAAAGTGAGCTGTGAATATATTCAATATAGTATGGAAAGAAGTCTAGGATATCTTCAATTTAGCTAAGTAGTGATTGTCTTTACTTATATGGCTTAGGAGCAAATTGATCAAATTTTGCAATACACTAAAGATGACACTACACAAGAAATATTCAAAGAAGCATGCAACACATTATCATAATATGATTTTAGTGACCTAAAATTCCACATCTATTTAGATCACAATAATATCATTAATATTGTCTTTGCATATCCAGGAAAAAGGTGTATGTATTAAGCTGCTCAGAAATGGTATTCAAAAGACGTACAATAATACTAAATCATAACACACCTACGATACCAAAATTTTCGCCAAATTGGCAGAAATATACAATATTGTAGAACTAACAATCCCAAAGGAAAAAAACGATAAACAGCACAGCAAACGATTTCAGATCACAACACTTGTTGCTTTTGCTTATTTCCCTGATTTCTTTCCTTCTTCAATCTTTCTCTTCCTCTCTTTCAAACGATCAACACTAGCTTGTTTACGCTCTTTGCCAATCTGCAAGATAGTTAGTTGTATACATGAATCAGTCAAGACAAAGAAAACTTCATAATGTACAAAGTTAAAACAATCATGGGCAGTTAGATATGTCGCCCATCAGCCTCGTGAGAAACAAAGATGACGAATAAAAATGCTGCAAGTTATAAGGGGAGTTAACAAGGGTGTATGCTTCTATAACAAGTGATTCTGAAATAAGTAGTTGGGAACACACTGAAGTACACTGCAGTAAGTTCCTATATGTGGCGAGATAGCAAGTTCCAAGATGACGCAAGGTAACATTGCATAGTTTTAGGACCTGCTAGAATACAGGAAAATATTATCGTGTGGAACTTTGAGAGCATCAAAAACATTACCTCCATAGCTTTTAGTAGCTTCTGCTTTTTACGTGGCATGACAACCTTGGACATGCTGTCTGCATCCTTGGAAATTTGACTTAAATCTGGAAGAGAATCTTCTCCAGCATCAATGTGCTCAGAAACACTCTCCTTATTCCCATCTGAAGCAGTAGAAATTTGGGTACTTCGAAGTTCTTTTTTCAATTCATCATGATATTGCTTCTGAAGAACTGACATCTGCACCATCCAACTTATGTCAGGCTGGAAAAAATGTGTAGCATTAAAGTATAAATGAAGAATCAGCAGGAAAGCTATTAGATATTGGTATCTAGTATTAAAACATTACTAGGAAAGTGCAAAATGCCACTGCTCTTCTAGGAGAAACATCATAAATATTAGTCAGGATTTCAAGCAAATGCTTCTTTTCAAGGTTAAATCAAACCATGCATCTTCTCGAATCTCTCATCTAAACCATACCTTCCGCTTCTTCGTTGCAGCTTCAATTGCTTCAGCACGATCGATGACGCCTTCCACAAGTAAATTTTGAGGGTCGTCCAAATCCTCTCTGCCCACCCCTGGCATTGGAAGCACTTCGTTTCTTGCAGCTGCCTGTAGACGCTTGATGGTCTCTGCATATTCAGGAACATAGCCTTCGGCCTCATTATCAACAAAAGGTGATAAGTGTGGCGGTGGAATCCTGTAGACAATATTACGCATTCATTAATGTTTAGTTGACTTTTATTGTTAGCAAACAAATAATTGAAAACTAAGGCAGACACATTATCTTATTTGGAGCATACCTTCCCACGATATATTCCTCAACTGGTAAAAGGATGCGTGCATTAACACAATCATAAATCCACTGTGGCTGGACATATTCTCGGGAAAGGAATTTGTGGCCCTGTGTTGGTCGATCAACAATCTGCACAAGCATATGATGATATGAACGCAATGCAAGAACCAAATATTTCACAAGGAATGTAAAACTAAAAGAATGTTCAATATATGTGTAAGAACACTTGCCCTAAGCACAAGACTTCCATTATTAACGCTAGACATTACGCAATTGGATGCCTTCCCTTGACATTAAGATTGTGGATCCTAACCACACCTTTGATCAGGAACATCCTAAAACACTAACCTCTTTTCATTTTATTCAAGCTGTGATCAATAATAAAATGGTTTATAACCAGCTTTTTCTACCTAATATGGTTAATAATGCCTATCGATTTTGTTTTAATAAACACTGCAGAATATATATGAGAAGCAGCACAATTAAGCTTGACACGTGCTAGGATAAATTTTTATGACATAAACCAAAAGACAGCAAGAAGGTGAAATAGAAATTCCATTTGCAATTACAATCTCATAATCATAAATGACCACAAATGTTTAATTTCAGTCTATTACTTTAGTCAATGAATCAATCAACTACATCTCGAACAAACAACTATTTCTTACAAACTGCATATAGACTCCCAGATAAAACGGCACATGGTTAAATGAGTATACACTAGGTATATTAAGCTTAATCCTAAGTGGAGGAGGTTAAAATATAATTGTACACTTCTTCAATGTCAAATCGAATGGCACACACTCCATTTTAGCACTGCTAAATTAAATTTCAGCTATACATACATAATGTATGCTGACAACTATTTTCCACTTAATAAGTGAAGGGGAGAGGGAAGTGACACCAGGCAAACTTACAAGGCCAACCACTACATAAGCTGCAGCAGATAGTGGTCCTATTCCTAATGAGTCAAATGCTTCCATAGATTATGCTGACAACTATTTTCCACTTACTTAGTGAAGGGGAGAGGGAAGCGCGGCTTAGTGAGCTTATAAGGCCAACCACTACATAAGCTGGCAGCAGGTCGTGATCCTACTGAGTCGACTGACTCCTCTACTTCATTGCTTCCCCTTCTCTTTCTTTCACCGTTCTCACCTAGGCACTGGAGGCATATTCACTCTCTAAGGGGATAGAAGCACCTCATATAGATACAATACACACACACAACATCATCATCTCAGTTTCAGACCTATTGGCATGATGACCATAAAGTGCAACGTCTAAATTTTTAAGTCAATGCTTTCCTCTTACAAAGTGTGTCCAAGTCAAAGCCACAACACCCACGCTAGAGGTGCAACACCAAATTATTGTTACTATCAAATGGTAACAACTCTTTTTACAAGTAAATTCTACAATGTGAGGAAGAGAAGGCAGAAACCAGAAAGACGTGAAGTTATTTTTCTACATGTGAAAACATTAAAGGAGGGTTTAG
This sequence comes from Solanum chiquidenum, assembly GCA_029582725.1. Taxonomy (NCBI): domain Eukaryota; kingdom Viridiplantae; phylum Streptophyta; class Magnoliopsida; order Solanales; family Solanaceae; genus Solanum; species Solanum chiquidenum. Next base: position 11,595 of record JAJOOS010026616.1, read on the forward strand.
AGAAGTAGCAACAAGATGTATCACATATACAGTTTCACAAGAAACATGCTAAATCCAGATTTCAAGAACTGTTTTCAGGCTTGGTTTATTTTTACAAAATTTCAATTTCGCAAAACCTTACCTGATGAATGTTACCTTCACAACAACAACAACAAAAATTACCTGATGAGTGATATTTTGGTCAGTCTCTTTAAATGGTGCCCCTTCACCATCCCAAGAAACGCTACCACCAAAAGCAGGGATAACAAACAACAGTGACTCTCTGGGAACCTGAGCATGAGAGACAAAAGCAACATGATAAATCAGAAAAGGAACAAAAAATGAAAAGGATGCACGGCGGCACCACGGTCACAACAATATTAGTTTAGTAGGCAAAAAGGGGATGCATAGGAGCTACAAATTCAGAAGGTCATTCTTCCACAAAGTGAAATGTCAAAACTTCAAATAATAAATTAAATGAATATGAATGAGATAAATATGCTTAACAAGAAATTCAATCCAAAACAAGAAATGAAAAAAATCAACAATAATTGGCATAGTAACCAGATTAATTTGTCAAAACGACTACACAATTCCATCATGTTCTACTTCCGGCACAGCCAAGCACCTCCTCCAAAATCAACTATCGTAGGGCTACATTAGAAATGAAAGTGACATAGCCAATCTGAAGATGATTCACAAACAAACTAAGCATTTTGAATTTCCATGTTGATGCAATTAAATGATCATCTTTTGGGATTAAATGCAATTTTCTACTATGAATCTCATCCAGATAACATTTCTATTTTGAACTTCCCTTACTAAAGTGCTCCCATGCTATCGCAGAATGACAAACCACCACACTCCCTTTTTCCAGCTACAGTTTGAAATGAAAGAAGATAGCAGAAAAAGATGGACACAAAGAAAAAAAAAATTCTTATCAATATAAAATTCTTTATATATATTTTATCAAAATGAAAATATAAGTTTCTTCATTTTAAAAAAACCATCATTTTAATTATATTATTTTCACTTTAAAAGAAACATCTCCCACCTCACGACTCAAGAAGAACTTGACATCCTTGAAAAGTGTTTTGCATTCCCTGGTTTCGGAATCATCTTCATCAGTTTCCGCAGCATTTTGAACAAGGTGCATTAATGCACCTGGCTCATTGGAAGGAAGCTGTTGTTGCAGCTGAGCAAGTCTAAGTTCAGATTCATCATAGTTTGGCCCCTTTCCTTGGTCCTTACTCACATCAGATTCAGAGAAGCTAGTAGTTGTTGACTCTGTCATGGAGGCTCTGTTATCGAAGTACCTAGATAATGCATAAAGATCTGTAGAAAATGTGAGAATTTTGTTAACAGCCAATAAAAAATGAAGTAAAAAGGAAAAGATGAAATCTTACCGGCAGCTAAAGCTTCAAGCCGAGGATCAAGAATGGGAGGATACTTCACATTAATTGAATGGTAAAGCTTGAAATTAACAAAAGCTTGGAGTGTCTGCATTCGAAAAATTTAACATGTTAAACTCAACAATTATAAGATAATAACATATTGGAGAAATCAACTCATAGAAGCAAGAAAATACTCTCCCTCTCTCTCTCTGCTCCCCCCTCCCCCTCTCTCTCTCTCTCTCTCTTTTAAATTCAATAAGTAGCATACAACTCCTTTCTTGAAAAGGTAAACACACAGATGCATATAACTCCACCAATGTAAATCTATGAAAGACTGAGATAGAAGCAAGCAAAATGCTCTCCCTTATCAAATTCAAGGGAGAGGCATACAACTTTGCCAAAGTAAAGCTTTGATAAAAGTACTTAAAATCTAGGCTTTCCACTTCCAACTAACTAGTATTTGCACACAATTGCAAGAGAATGAGCAAGAGACCTTATTTTTTCTATTGCACTCTCAATACACTGGCCAAGTTTGCATTTGTACAGGTATGCAGTTAAAAAGATGGCTCACCAATACGAATTATATTCTGCTCAACTCTCCAGCAAAAATTGCAGACTCAAGGAAATGATCAAGACTTCTACTATAGAGGGTCTTAAGCAGAATTACTCTTACAAGCAACAAATACCACAAATACAAATTCAAAATAATGATATATACAAATGTTACTGGCCTCATAAAATTCCAAGAAAGTCAGCATGATGTTGTAGTCAACGTCATCAGGAAGTACTTGTTGCAATGCATGTGGAGTCAACCAAGTGATTTTCTGCCCATCTATTTCTGCCTGCAGAGAGCAACTAGTAAATCAAGCTAAGAAAAAAATATCACCATGTTCATGGGAACTAAACAAATTACGAAGTCAAAATACCTGGTAATATATTCCTTTCACTGATATAAATGTTTTCCTTAGTTTATGAGTGCGAGCAATGTAGGCTTGCCATTCATGACCCAACCTAACCCATCATAAGAGTACGGTTGATAAGTATGTATATAGGTAAAAGAAAATAACACTACCAACTAGACCTGAAAAAAAATGCTTCACCTTCGGCAGTTATGGACACGGTTTACCGGTATCTTTTCTCTCTCTACAGCAGGTAATGCAGCAAACAAGTGTACCATACTAAGGCAGTCATCCAAATCTCTAAGTGCATCAATGAATTTAGGGTACCTAGAACAATCATGATAAACAATAGTAGTTAAATACCAGGCCTGCTTCTGGCTCACTTGTAAAACAATGATGTCTACGATCGAATAAACTAACCTCTCTCGAATAAGCATGTCAAGGGTATAACTGGGCTTGCGAGTTAGCAGGCGTTCAGCAAGATCCCGGTTCTTCTTTGAGACTGCTTTCTTAATCTTTTTCTCATATGCTCGCATTTCTCTGAACTTCTCAAGTAAGGGCTCATGTTTAAGGAACAAAATATCTTTGGTGTGATAGTAGGTATGGTGGTTTCCCTTAACCTTCTTCTTTGGTTCACGGGGGAAAATACCTTTCAAGATGCATAGCTTCCTGTATCCACATAGAACAATAAAAGGTCGTAAATAATCTTTCCTTAAAGAAAGCCATAGTAGAGCCGACTGCTTAAAATAGACACATATAAACCGACTCCAACTAGTTCAGAATTGAGTCATCCCTAAATCCCTTCCATGCAAATTAAAGTCTGAAACTTTTTGACATTAACTGCATACTAATAAAGACACCAACAAAGCTTATACTTCAATACTTTACACAACAAGTGCCAAAGCCATATATTCATACAACTAATTCAAAGTAGCAATTTTTGAACCCCTTTGCCACTTCACTGTATTTTTTTCTTATGTCAAGGGGATTCAACAGCTTATATATAAACAAACCAAAAAAATCCCTTATCCCTATTTGAACAGTACAATCTGAATTCCCCTTCTTCAACCTAGCTCCGCCATTGAATTTATACAACCAATAGCTCAAAATCAGCAGACACGCCATAAAATCTAAGACCTAACCACAAGAACTTACTCTTCTCAACAAAAAGGATAATAGAGAGAAAAGGGGCGAGACCAAAAAACCAGCTTATATATAAACAAACCAAAAAAAATCCTTTTTTTCCTATTTAAACAGTATAATTTTAACACCCTTTCTTCAACCTAGCTCCGCCACTGAATTTATACAGTCAATATCACAAAATCAGCAGATACACCATAAAATCTAGGACCTAACCACAAGAACTTACTCTTCTCAACAAAAAGGATAAATACAGAGAAAAGGGTCGAGACCAAAAAAACAGCTTACACACAAACAAACCCAAAAAAACTTTTTTTTTTCCTATTTGAAGTGTATAATTTTAACTCCCTTTCTTCAACCTAGCTCCGCCACTAAATTTATACAACCAATAGCTCAAACTCAGCAGATACACTATAAAAACCATATGTTTCAAATACAAGAACATTCTAAGACCAAATCACAAGAACTTATTCAATAAACAGAGAGAAAAAGGGAATACCTGAACAGTGATAAACTGACTTGAAGATATTTCACAGCTTGTGACCTTGTAATATATCTTGCAGCATTTCCTTCTTTTTTCTTCCCCTGTAAAATACAAAAATTATATCCAAATTGAAGGCGAAACTTAACTAATTAAGCAAAAGGTAGAAACTTACAGCAGGCCGATAATGCTTCGGCATGGCTGCTAACAATGGAGTCGAACAGGCTGGGGAGTGTGGCGGCAAAGGGATTTTTAGGGCTGCTGAAGAGTTGGGGTTTTAATAGGAGTTTGGAGATTTTTTACCCAATATGTCCCTTTTTTTAAGAGATATTAACATTAAGAGGTAGTTTGGTACAAACATAAATAACCAGAAATTAGTCGTGCAGAAATTAATAGTGCAGGGATTATTTTTCTCAAGTGTTTGGTTCATGTTTGTTATTTTTTCACTTGAATTATTTGAGGATAAATAATTGTCATCTTAATAAATTGATCACTCACAAAATATCAATTTCAATTAAAAAAAGATGAACCATCTATTTTTAAAATCGAAAAGACGGTAAACAATAAAAAATAAAATAAAACCATCTACATTTACACATAAAAATTGCAAGTTATAGATTTAATATGTATACAAATAATTAGAAAACCAATATATATATATATATATATTTATATATATATATCACAAATGTCATGTGGTAATATATTTGACTTTTAAGTAGTAATATTAAACAAATCACATTTCAATATTGTATTGGATTTTTTTAGTAACAAACAACACTCTTTAAATAATTTGTAAGCTAATTTATTTAAATAAATTTATTTGTACAAATATAAAATATAAAACATAAAATCAAGAAAATAAACAAAATAATTAAAATGATTTGATGGATATTTTGTCTTTAAATAAACTCCAATGTATTACTAATACCTCCAAATGGAAGATATTAGTAATACATCCTATAATACCATGTAGGTTGTATAACTAATACATGGATTAGTTATACATAGGCCTAAATTCCTACCAAACATGTATTAAATAATACTACACATAATACATGAAATATTTCTTCTAATACTCCCTACCAAACGACTCCTAATAACATAACGTTTCATTTATTTCAAAAAATAACAGGTTACAATTGAATTAGTTATTTTAGTACTATTTCTTAGTGAATATTTATTTCATTGTATAAAAAAATATATCTTGTATACTTTCTACGAATAAGTTATTTGTTTATGATAAAATATTCTCTATAGATTTAAAATATGTGAAAGTGAGTATAAAAAGAATTTGAGGGATATTTTTGTTATTTTAACTATTTCATCTCGGAATAAATTATCTCATAATTGTTGTTCCACCTAGAGACAAGGATAACTTATCAAGTACTGCTGCTAGGACTTTTAAACTCAATAGTGATGGTAACTGCCTTCAAGGTTCTTGCGGAGGAGGAGGAACGATTCGAGACTCTTTTGGTCATACTATCTTCGCCTACTCGATCAATCTAGGGCTTGGCACAAGCAACATGGCTGAAGCAGCAGCCTTACTATATGGCCTTAAATGCTGTGCTGATAAAGGTCTCACAAATGTCTGGGGGGAAACTGATTCTTTGCTCCTGGTAAATTGCTCCAATAAAGAATGGAGACCCCCCTGGAGAATCAAAGATATGATCCAAGAAATTACGAAAATAGTTGAAGATCATGAATATCACATAAGTCATTGCTTTAGAGAAGCAAATAAACCTGCCGACAAACTTGCATCTCTTAGCCATGGCGCAGAGGAGATCCATGTCTTCAACTCCTTCTCCTCTCTCCCTAAG
>JAJOOS010026617.1:0-12629 GCA_029582725.1 Solanum chiquidenum
CGCCAGAAGTCTTATGCAAATGTGAGAAGAAGGGAACTAGAGTTCCAAGTTGATGATTGGGTTTTCCTGAAGGTGTTGATACGCTCAAATTACACCTCTCTAAAGAAGCATAAGCGATCGTTATCAAGTAAAGAACCCAACTTGTAGGTTGGGGTCGATCCCACGAGGAAAATGGTTTAGACTTAATTTTAACTAACAATTATATACGTTTAGTCAAATTACTTCCAGAAACAAGTAATTAAAGGGGGGGGGGGTTTGTGAAACAAAGTGTAATAATTCAGTAAGTAATCAGTAAACAAAAGTCAATTTCGGTTGTTATCAAGATGAGAGAATTAACTAGGGTATAAGTGTTCCCCACAAGCTCATAACGCATTAATCCTAGTAATAGCAATCCTTTCCTAGTGTACTACATGCAAAGTGATAAGTTAGGTATCTCTAAATCCTTGGTCCAGCATCTAGAGAATATCACCCCGCACCTTGGTTCGGCTACGTGTGTATAATTTGCTAAACCTTACCTTTACCTCATATTAGACATCACATCAATTTTTGGCTTAGTTATTACCTCGCACCAATCGACACTAGACTATTAGATAGTATCACACTAAATCTATGTTGATAATTCTTTCCTTGTTGATTACCTCATTGGTCCGGCAAGTAGCAACAAGGCGTGTTCTAACGTTGGCCACCGTTAAAAAGACTTCTAAACAAAAGAATTATCAATGCATGTAGAACACTATTCAAGAATTGCCTATTTACTATTCATACTTTGTTAATCGCTCAAGGTTTCCACAACCCTAGTTGTGGATTTTAGTTACCCATAATCATATGAACATAATTCATTGTTTTAGATGAAAGAATTATGAACTTACGTGATTGAGAATAGCAAACCCGGAATTTCAAAACAAAACCTTCCAAACCAACTTAAAAAATCAAGAATTGCTAAAGTTGCAAGTTAATCTCCCAAGTCAAGAACTAAAATAAAAGTAATAAAATCTAACCCCAAAAATGAAGTTTACATCCCCTATTTATAGAAAATAAGTCCTAAATTAAAAGGGAAATAAAATAAGGAAAGTTTGTTCAGGCACGCGTCTTCATTCCATAAGACTGACTCACGGACCGTCAATGTATCTACTGTCAATCCCTCTCCGTAGCTCCACACTTGGAATCTTTAAAAATCAGGTACTGGAACCGTCGCAGTATCATTCTACGGATGAACAGTACGGTCCGTAGATCAATCTACGGACTGTCAATGGCAATCGTGGTTCCACACTTGGTCAGATTTCCCTGATTTGCCTTCCATGCCTTGCCTGCTGATCTACGGAGCTTCAATGGACCTACGGTCTGTAGATTACCTCCGTAGATGCCCTCTTATGTATTTCTTTCAGCTATCTCTTTACTTCCGTGCCTAAACATCTTTCTTGCAAAACATGATAAAAACACATAAAAACCAATACAAACAGGCCCTAGACACACACAACTCTTAAGTGAAATGTATTAAAAATACCGTAAACTCATGGTATATCAACACCCTCAACTTAAATTTGTTGTTTGTCCTAAAGCGACACACTAAAACTCTAAACGATACTTGTATAGAAGCAAGCAATTCAAGCACAAGCAATCACATGGCTCTCTACTCCAACTCTCTTTTGGGGTGCAAAATCTGTTCTCTTAGACTCGACAAGCTCATTCATGCGGATCAAAATATGACAAAGATCGACCAACCAACACACAACATACACTGTTTCATTATCACCAAGGTACCAACTTTCAGACAATGTAACTAGTGCCCTTACTTCAAAACGAAATCCCTTTTTCACACCATGATTATGAATTTGGGTACAAGGATTCATTCAACACTCACACTCAGAAGTAACTTCAAATACAGTTAGTGCTCAATACCATATGCTTGCCCTTATTTTCACTGCTTAGACTCTCCAAACTAGATTCTAGGATCACTATAGGACTTTCTTGGCTTGTAACGTAGGCTCAAGGTCAGGTGTGGTACATTTGGGTACTTCTTAGTGACTTTCTGCCTTTCTTGACATTACACTAGGCTGTCAACCTCTTTTTGCCCTATTTTTGACATCCTACCGTTTTACCTTCTTTCCCTTGATTTTCTTCAACTATGGATATGACTTTAGACTTTGTAGCTCTTTATTTCTCACTTTCATCTTTTTCTTGTATTTTATTCTTTTCTTTATCTTTCAACAGGTCACATCCTGTCCTTTTTTTTCTTTTTTTTTTCTCTTTTTCAACATTAAACTCTTTTCATACCCATTCTTCTTTCGGTTTCCTCTTTCATAGCCACCCTCAACTTATGACTTTTCTGTTGGTTGAGGTGCACAATACCCGATGTCGGATCAGGGCCAAGATTGAAGTTACTTATTACAAAAGCCTAAGTCGAGGTGCACATGTCCAAGGAGGGACCGGGGCCAACATAGTAGATTATGAGAAGGTGAGTTCGGGGTTTAGTAAGAAATGGTCTAATTTAGGCTCAAAGCATTTGGATCAAAGGGAACATTTATTTCAATTGGTTGGATTCTTTTTTTAGGCAATTTGTGGGCTTATCAGAACAAGGGCCTATGATCACTTCCTAACCTCTAGAGTAGATTGTCTTAGCAGGACTAACCGGGCAAGTTCTAGAAAGGCACACAAGCTATTTGAACAAGCAACTATTCTCACACACTCTTGGCACATAGTTTCATTATCAGATAATCAGATTACCCAGTTCAAGTTTTAGCTTAAGTCATGCCATCAGTTGGTTCATTATCATGTCATACTCAGAGCCAACACATTCAACTTATCTTAGCTTACAAATTCTAGCACACATATGCCAATTTGGATGGGTATCACTTTTCATAAGCCATCATTATTCATTCTTTTCATGCTTCTACACATACAATCCTAACACATGTCGGTTCAACAGAAATTAAACTGTCTCTCAAGGGAAAAGAACATAGGCAAGAAAACCCCAAGAGAATATTATGAGTTGGGTTACTCAGACTTCACCCTATCACTCACAATCCATTTACCCCACCTCCAACAAAATAGATGTGATTGTCCCCAATGCATATAAAAACAGTAAAAGATAATGGATTGGGTGAAGCAAACCTGTGGCGCATAGCGCCGAAGACTAATCAACAAGCGGGTGGGTTCGGTTTCTCGGAGCCCACTAAATTACCAATCGGGTCACCCTCACTAGTGCCCACATCAACAAGGACAACACCATCAGTAGTGCTATCTGTCACTCTAATTGCACCCTCAGTGGTACTCACATCAATTCCAATGGGGATAAAACTCGATGCCTCATCAATCATCTCAAGGGCCCTCTATTGCCTCAGCTGCTCATCTAATATGGAGGCTTTCCGTGCCTTCTTCTCCTCCTTGCGCTGCCTCTTGCTAGCCTTTTCCTCCTCCGTGAGCTCAGCTTTGTGACTAGATTGGTGCCTCTTACCGCGGGCACATGCAGGTTCGATCTTCTTCTCTGCATCATATCCACTGAATAGTGCACCCAGGAGTGTATCATCGCCTAATGCAAAGGGTGCAGCCTGTGGCTCAACATCTGGTGTGGCCAGGATGGCGTCAACATTGGCATGGAAACTAGCTAGATCAGTCTGAAAAGAGGACATATTAGTAGTGGGAACTGGCCTCTCTAGAACTCTCAACTCGAAGGCATCTAGCCGCTTATGAACTGCTTGGTCCTTAAGGTCCTTTTTCGCCTCCATCCACTTTTCTACTCTCTCTTCGGACTCAGCAATCAACTTCCGCACCTAGGGGTTATTATGGTGCAGCAAGGTGACCATATAGGCCTATAACTTTTGGAGTCAGACCAGTGGTATAACATTGGCTCCCGAAGGTAGGGTGGCTCTAGATGAGTTGGGGGCCTAACTAGCGGCCTAAGAAGAGAAGGCTAGGGCATCATTAGTGTGGGTTGGAGGGGCAGGCTCGTCACCCTGCATCTGCTCCGCGACATCTACTAAATAGTAACAAATGGTACCTCGATCCGTGCTTCTGTGCGAGGTGCTGCCACATTCGTCTTCTCCCCAATCAGGCCAACATCGAAGGTCCCCGTAGGATGGATCAACCTATCACAGTGTCAGATCAGCACTCCAAAGTCCCTGCAGAATTGGAAAATTAAACATGGAAATGGGTAAGTAGTGGAGGTCTTGAATTCGCTCTCGTGAATTTCTACCAGCAGCATGCGGGCAAAATCAATCTCTAATCCTGCTACTAACGCTGCAACCATGACGGCTTTGTCCCATGTTAGTTGGTTGTCAGCTTTTGTGGGTGACACCCTGTTACGCACCAACAACAAAATAACTTAGGCACAAAATTTAATGTGGCCTTTCGGATACCCAACCGTGGTGCGGTAACCCACTCCACATGCTTGCCATCTGCAGCAATGTATTTAGCCAACCAAAGTATAACGGCCTCCCTCTGTAATCAAATTTGGCTGTGTTGAGAGCCCAAGAGTGATCAGGACCAGGGCCATAGAGGAATCGACTGATGGTGGCATGTGATATGTCCACTGGAAAACTTCGGACCATAGTAGAAGTGATAGGATCCTGGGCTGTGGGCTTGGACCTCTTGTCAATCGAACCTCGGAGAATGGTAGCATAGGAGGCATAAAACTCCCGCACAATCTCCTTGCTATAAAGTCCCAGGGTCTCTAGCCATCCAGTCGCACTTGTGAAGCTGAAAAAGCAGGTGGATGTTGGAATAGTGTGTGAGCTTCCTGTGAGGACTCTGCGCTCTTCAGTAATAAGTTGGGCCATCTTCTCTTTCTCATTCAGCATTCTGGCATCCCGGTAGATTTTCCATTGCCCCTCAACACACCACTTGTTTGGCTCCCCAACCACCGGATCAGGGTCATAGCTTCGTGGCACCAGGACTTCTCCCGAACTGGTGGCCTCATCAGACGAGGCAACTTTGTCAGGTGATCCTGAGCTTGTGGCGGATCCATAACCAGAGCCGGAAGCAGAGGCGCACTTTGAGTCAGAAGTAGAACCAGCTTCAGATCCGTAAGGTGAACCAGCCTCAGAATCGGAAGCAGAACCAGCCGGTGACCCGATCAATGTGTTCTCCTCAGAATCGGAAGGAGATAGTGACTACGTCCGTGACCACCTACCGGGATGTATTCCGGGTTGCCCAAGGTGCAGTAGGGGATGTCCTCGTGGCCAGTGGAACATATGCTGGATCCTTTTCCGCGTCTGTGTCTTCATCGATTAACCTGAAGCTAGGGGAATTTTTTTTTGACTTGCCCTATTTTGTATAGGTGACTAGCTTCTTGGGTGCCATAGTGCCTGTGGAAGCGTTATTAGTGCCAACACTAACTACAAACACACTCGAAAAAAATTTAGAACTAAAAATGAACAACAACAAAGACCCAAAAAAATTAGGACAGTGGCTACAATGGTCATCTACGGAGGGGACCTACGGTCTGTAGACTGATCTACGGTCCGTGGAACCCTTCCGTGGATCAGAGGACCAAATATATTGGTCGCAGATGGAAACCACGGAAGTACAGTACGCACCGTAGTCCACCTCTATGGTTTCACACTTCGTGAAAATTTCAAGTGCATCCAATCCACAGACCTGATCTACTGTTCGTAAATTGATCTACGGTCCGTAGATGGGGTTTTGTGGATGAGATCTGCGCCAGGTTTCAGACATGCTTTAATTTCAAGCCCGCATATTTGACCATTTTCAACAGCATCCTTGTCTAACCATGCATTTAAACATTTAATCATGCTAGTTCCTCATTCTAAGGGTTCCAATTACTCAATTTGATAAGTCTTTCATACAAAATTCATAACCCTAAGTCAAAACTTACATATAGACTATCATTAAAATAGGTATAACACACTATCAAGGCAACACACACTATCAAGGCAACACAATCACAATCTATCATCCCAAGGGTTTTAGTAGTTAAAGTTTAGCATGCAATTACATACACTTAATTACCTAAGGTCAAGACCCGACCCCCGACTTTCTATATTCTATCTATGAACCGAAATTCAAAGTGAGGGGGGAAGTTTATTACCTTACAAGCAACGAGGAGTGGGGTGATTATGTGATGACACTAAGCTTTTCAAGACCACACTAATCGCCTAGTTGCGCCAAACCCGAACATCAAAGTTATAAATTAGGCTGTTGAGAGGGATTTGGAACTTTCTGGGATGAGTGGTGGGTGGAGAGGAAAGGGAAATTAGGTTTTAAGGGGAGAGAAAGGGAAGATTAATGGGGGAGTGATGGAGTGATTTAAAAAGTTTGGGAAGTTATGAAATGGTTTGGGAGTAAATTGAGGGAAGTGGAATGATTTAAAATTGGGGGATTTTAAATAGGAGGTGTCCGGGTCGGGTCAGGCAGTATTAGGGTTTTGGACCCACGAGACCCCGTCTACGGTCCGTGGGTCAATCTACGCTCCGTAGATTGGGATCGTAGATCACTCTTACACTTGGAAAAGTTTAGGGGCTTACTTGAGATCTACGGACTCCATTTACGGTCCGTGGATGGATCGACAGATCGTCGATGGTGTCCGTAGACCTCTGCACCAAACCATTTTCTGCAGATTTTTCATAGCTCGCCGGCACATGTAGCAACCATTGGGCTATTCTTTTTACATTTTCTGGACACTTTTTAGAAACGGACTCTACGCTAATTCTAGCCAACACTATTACAAAACTAAAACATCTATCTAAATTAATAAAGAGAATCAGCTAAACAAGGAAAACTACTGGATGGAAAACAAAAACCTATCATTGGCTAGATTGTACATCTTGGGTTGCCTCCCAAGCAGGGCTTGATTTAACGTCGCGGCACGACGCAGGCCTCTTGATTACTCAGATTTCATCAAGAACATAGGCCTCAACAACCTCTTGCACACTTTTGCATTTCCCAGATAGATCTTGATCCTTTGCCCGTTTACCATAAACCTTGTGCCTTCACTGTTCTCAAGCTCAACCGATCCATGGGGGAGCACTTTTGTGAGCAAAAATGGCCCGGTCTATTTAGATTTAAGTTTGCCCGGAAACAAGCGCAACCTAGAGTTGAATAGAAGCACAAGATCACCCACAACAAATTATCGTTTTTCAATTCTTTGATCCTGATACCTCTTCATCTTGTCTTTGTACAAGGCTGAACTTTCATAAAATTTTAGGCGAAACTCATCAAGCATAGTCAAGTCATTCATTCTTTGATTAGATGTGGCGCCCCAATCCAAGTTTAGTTTCTTCATCGCCCACAAAACCTTATGCTCTAGCTCTACCGGTAAATGGAAAGACTTCCCATATACAATTTGGTAAGGAGCCATACCTATGGGAGTTTTGTATGCAGTGCGATAGGCCCATAGAGCATCATCAAGCCTCCTTGACCAATCCGTTCTGTTAGCATTCACAGTCTTTGCCAAAATCTATTTGATCTCTCTGTTGGACACTTCAACTTGCCCATTAGTCTGTGGATGGTAAGGAGTGGCTACATTGTGGCGGACACCATATTTCTCCAGTAGCGCCTTGAACAAATTATTACAAAAGTGGGAACCTCCATCACTGATAATTGCCCTCGGTGTACCAAATCTGGAGAAGATATTCTTTTTCAAAAATGCGGTGACACTTTTACCTTCATTGTTGGGGAGCGCAACTGCTTCCACCCACTTCGATACATAATCAACCGCTACAAGAATATACTTCATCCCATGTGAACTCACAAATGGACCCATAAAATCAATGCCTCATACATCAAACAACTCTATCACCAATATAGGATTCATAGGAAGCTCTTGCCTCTTTGAAATCCCTCCTTCTCTTTGGCAACGGTCACAAAACTTGGCGTAACCATGAGCATCTTGGTGGATGGTAGGCCAGTAGTACCCACACTGCAAAAGCTTATGCGCAGTTCGAATACCACTATGATGCTCACCAACAGGCGATGAATGACATGCTTCAAGTACACTCAACATCTCAACCTCGAGCACACAACGATGAATAATCCCATCAGCACAACTACTATACAAGTAAGGCTCATCCCAAAGAATTTCTTCACATCATGCATAAACTTTTTCCTTGGGTGAAAAGACAAATCCGGAGGTACCAAATCGCTTGCCAAATAATTAGCAAACTCTGTGAAACAAGGAATCAGATCATGAGAAGCAGCCAATACCTGTTCATCTGGGAAAACATCATTAATTTCAGACCTATCACCAAGCTTTAGCATAGCTTCTTCCTCTAATCTGGACAGGTGATCGGCAGCTTGATTTTCGGTCCCTTTTGTATCTTTTACCACAAAATCAAACTCTTGCAGCAACAATACCCATCTAATCAACCTTGGTTTTGCATCCTTCTTCGCCATCAAATACCTCAATGCAGAGTGGTCAATATGCACTATGACTTTTGTACCAAGCAAGTAGGATTGAAATTTCTCGAATGCAAAAACCACCGCAAGAAGTTCTTGTTCAGTCACAGTATAATTCCTCTGGGCCACATTTAGAGCTTTGCTAGCATAGTAAATAGGGTGAAGGATTTTCTCTCTCCTCTGTCCTAATACTACACCCAACGCCACTCTACTCGCATCGCACATTACCTCAAATGGTTGTCCCCAATCTGGTGAAATAATGATAGGTGCATTAACCAACTTCTCCTTAAACTCTCCAAATGTTCTCAGACAAGCATCATCAAAATCAAACTTATACTCCTTTTCGAGCAATTTGCACAATGGATGTGCAATTTTAGAAAAGTTCTTGATGAACCTGCTATAGAAACCTGCATGCCCAAGAAAACTTCTAACACCTTTTTACAGAGATAGGTGGTGGAGGTTTTTCTATTACTTCTACTTTTGCTCTATCAACCTCAATGCCCTTCTTAGAGATCCGATGACCCAGAACAATCCCTTCTTTTACCATAGAGTGGCACTTCTCCTAATTTAGCACCAGATTGCAATCTTCACACCTTTTAAGAACCTCAGCCAGATGATCCAGACAACGATCAAAAGAGTCACCTACTACAGAGAAATTATCCATGAACACCTCAATAGTGTCCTCCACCATATTAGAAAATATCGACATCATACAGCGCTGGAAGGTCGCTAGAGCATTGCACAACCCAAATGGCATCCGTTTGAAAGCAAAGGTCCCATAAGGGCAAGTGAATGTGGTCTTCTCTTGGTCTTCCGGAGCTATAGAAATTTGATTGTATCCCGAATACCCATCAAGAAAATAATACCAACCCTTGCCTGCAAGTCTATCCAACATCTGGTCCATGAATGGCATAGGAAAGTGGTCCTTCTATGTCCACGCATTCAATTTCCGGTAATCTATGCAGACTCTCCATCCGGTCACGGGCCACATTGGAACAAGCTCATTTCTCTCATTTGGAACCACAGTAATACCACCCTTTTTAGGCACACACTGCACAGGACACACCCAACTACTATCTGCAATAGGATAAGTAACTCCGGCATCCAAATACTTGATGATCTCTTTTTTAACTACCTCTTGCATAGGTGGATTAAATATTCTCTGGTGCTCGATACTAGGTTTGTGATCTGGCATGAGTTGGATTTTGTGAGAACAAATACCGGGAGGAATCCCAATAATATCCGCAATAGTCCACCCAATAGCTCGCTTGAACCTCTTTAACACAGTCACCAAGCACTCTACTTCTCTCGCATTTATATCTTCCGCAATGATGACCGACAAAGTATTATCTCTACCCAAGAATACATACCTCAAATGTGGTGGTAAAGCCTTAAGCTCCAATTTTGGTGCCTCCACAATAGATGGTCTCGCGGGTGGGGACTCACGATTGTTCATGTCTAACTCATACTTCTTTGGTTTTGACCGATATTCGCACCTATCGAGTGCAGCTACCAACTCATCATATTCTTCAATACCATCACTATCAAAATTCATCACAATTGCTGCTAGTGCCTCGACACCTAGCCGTTCTTCAATTTGCAATTCTGGTCCACTCTCAACTCTGTAAGTTATAGCAGATACTGTTTGGAGCTCACCACTCTGCTTCATTGACCTACAAATATTGAAAGTTGCTTCTTCATTGCTCAGTCTGAACTTCATCTTCCCCTTCTCCATATCAACCAACGCACACCCGGTGGTAAGAAATGGTCTCCCAAGGATGATGGGAACCTCAAAATCAACCTCACAGTCAACAATCACAAAATCCGCCGGAAAGATGAACAACTCCACTTTCACTAGCACATCATGGAGTACACCAATGGGCCTTTTCACGGTTCAATCGACTATGAGGAACCGCATCGTAGTAGGCTTTGGATCACCTAGACCCAACTTCTTATAAATAGCCAATGGCACGAGGTTGATGCTAGCACCAAGATCACACAACGCCTTAGCAAAGTGTAACAACCCTATAGTACATGGGATCGTGAAAGCACTAGGATCTTCCTTCTTCTGCACAAGAGACCTGGTAGCAATAGCGCTACAAAGTTGCATTCTATCATCATCTTCAAAACTTACAGACCTCTTCTTTGTTAACATATCTTTCATAAACTTCGCATATCCAGGCATTTGCTCCAAAGCTTCTATCAACGGCATGTTGATGGAAAGCTACTTCAACATAGTAATAAACCTACGATATTTACCCTCTTCAGTCTTCTTCACTAACCTCTGTGGAAGAGGTGGTGGAGGTCTAGGTATGGGGACCACTTTCTGAGATATCTCTTTTTCTGTCTCTGTCGCATTTTTAGACTCTTCTCTAACCTCTACCATATCATCTTTTTTTCTAATCTCAACATCCACCACAGACGACATAGGTGGATCAATGGTTTGCTTACCCCCTCGAGTAGTAACTGCCATACAATGACCATCATTCTTTGGATTCTGGATGGTGTTGCTAGGAAGAGTGTCACGTTGACGTGGGTTCACTGTAGTAGACAACTGCATCAGTTGCATATCCTTCACATTCTCATCAGTTGCATTAAACCTTCTCATCATCATCTTCTGCATCATATCTTCAATACGCGCCATATTGCCTCTAGCTTCCCTATTTTGAGGGGGAACATAAGGTCCAACCCGATCATTTCTGTTGTCATAGTTGTTCCGGTTGTAGTTGTTGTCGCGATTGAAGTTCCCATCCCAGACATATTGCCCCTCTCGGTTGTAATTTCCATAGTTCCGATCTTGGTTTCCTTGACCTTGGCACCAATTTTCCGTGTTGGATCCGTGGGCGTTTGGTCGGAAACCCCCGTCTGATCATTCACCGCATATGCATCCTCTTCATAGTAACACTCTTCAACTGGTTGTGGAGTTCTAGTCAAGTAGTTCACAACATTTACCTTTTCCGTACCTCCGCTCACATGTTTCAATACCTGCCCCAACTCGGTCCTAAGCTGAGCCATCTCCTCACGAATCTCATACGCCGATTGGTTGTTTGTAGCATGAACGGCAAATGTGTTTCTCCCAGTATTCGACCTCCTAGTGCTCCATGCTTTATTGTTGCGAGAGATCTTCTCCAGTTTTTCTGCAATCTGTGTGTATGTGCACTCTCCATATGAACCTCCAGCAATAGTATCGAGCACTGCTTTATTGTTGTCATCTTGACCACGATAGAAATATTCCTTCAGCGACTCATCATCAATATGGTGATTCGGAACACCTCTTACAAATGCAGTGAATCTGTCCCAAGAGCTACTCACAGACTCTCTAGGTAATGCCAAAACATTGTTGACCATATCTTTGTGATTGAGCTTCTTGGACACTGGATAATATATTGCTAAGAACACATCCCTCAGTTGGTCCCATGTATATATTGAGTTATAAGGGAGATTAGTGAACCATACAGCAGCATCGCCTGTCAGTGATAGAGGAAACACTCGCAATCCAATGTCATCCATGTCCAAGTTTGGTCGACCTACACAGCTTTTGAAAACCACCCTTAGCTTGGCTATGTGAGCATGTGGGTCTTTCGATGGCAACCCCAAGAACAAGCCCCTCGCTGTAAGCATCTGCATCAAGCTATTGGTCACTACAAATGTGTGCCCCGGAGGCAGATGGGGTAGTACAAGAGGTCCATCATAGTCAACAATATTGATGTTTCCCCTATATTTATCATGTATTCGTGGGCCTGGTGGACCCTGCACCCTCACTGCATCTCCCAATTGATTTTCAGCTGGAACCTGGTTGTCCCCACCAAATACCCTCGGAGGTTGCAACTCAACTTCATCATCAAGATTGCCTCCGAAAGGATTAACTTGAACCCCTTGATTGTTCATTCTTCGCAAAGTTTGGTTCAACTCTTGATCGTAAGGAGTAAGTGGTTCACCCTGGCTCCGTGTACTTGGCATACACTAGAGTCAGAACCTGAGAGAGACAAAACAAAAAGAAAAGATAAAAATAGGAAATATTTGACTAAAGTTCAGTAATGTAGTTAAATTAAATCTAAACGCCAATTTCCCCGGCAGCGGCGCAAAAATTTGATACGCTCAAATTACACCTCCCTAAAGAAGCATAAGCGATCGTTATCAAGTAAAGAATCCAACTTGTAGGTTGGGGTCGATCCCACGAGGAAAATGGTTTAGACTTAACTTTAACAAACAATTAAATTCGTTTAGTCAAATTACTTCCAGAAACAAGTAATTAAAAGGCGGGGGGGGGGGGGGGG
>JAJOOS010026618.1:0-21626 GCA_029582725.1 Solanum chiquidenum
ATATTGAATATTTGTTCTTTAGTTTTACATAGGTTTAGACAATTAAAATACATAATCTAATTTTAATTTCCTTTAATATTTAGTCATGTAACTAATACTTATTAAACTTATTTTAGCATGATTTAGTACTTTTAAATTATGATCATTGTTATTATTACTTATTAATTTGCAATATTTGTTTTAGCGATTTCATTATAATTTTTTTGTTGGATATTTTAGTGTCATTAATCATATCATATTTTGTGTTATTTTCTTAAGAAACACCTTAGATAGTTATATTTTGGTAGGACTAAAGAAATATTTGAAATACAAGTAAATTATATGTAAAACCCGAAAATCCAAAAAATCCAAAAAAAATTCTAGGTTGAAAAACCTGAGTTTTATTGATTTGGTTTGGTTTATAAATTCAAAAATCCGACACAAATGATTTGGTTTGATAATTGAAAAATCCAAACCAACTCGACCATGTACACCCGTAGGTGGGGTCAATGAAAAGTGGTGTGGGAGACTTTAGTGATGAAATAGATGGTTTCCTAGTTGTGGGGACATTGACATTTTACCCCTCGCTCAATGCTCATGTTGTTGTTGCACTCAATTACAAATAACTATGTAGGGTGTAGAACTAATGTAAAAAAAATACATCTTAATTATTTTGTTGACTAAGCTACCTACTCCACTGGGTTTAAATGAATAGTTAATAAATAATCAGACTAATATATGTCATTGACAAGTTAACAATGTTTTGAAGGTATAACAGATCATGAAGTACAAATGAATGGGCAGCCAGTTAATGAACAGTTCATTCTGGTTGTCACATAGGATATTTAATTAAAGAAAGAAACTCAATGAGAAAAAAAAAACTCTAATACATTAAACAGTTCCAAGTAATGAAGAAAATTATTACTACAGCATAAAATAACACAATAATTTTCTTAAGAGTGCAGTTCAGTGACCAAGAGACTACATATTATAATTGTATGTCCTAAATACTTTCTGTTAACCTAGTATGAATTCTTACTTCTCTATTTAAGCTCAACTCATGTCATCAAACTTCGTTCTTCGATTAAATGCAAAACTCGGTTCACCACCAAGGATTTGTGATGTATGTCTGCCACCAATTTTGTACTACTTTTACTGTTAAACAAGAGTAGAAGACTGATTGGTAAGTTATTGTATCAACCAAAGTGTGGAAACAATAATTGGCATGCTTTATTACTCCCATTTGACACAGTAGTTGCTTGAATAATGCAACTGTATCTATGTCAGATCTTCTGTAACGCATAATATTTGGATAATCCGACACTGAGGTTACAATATTTTTGGAGGATCCGAGGAACATAGTCTTGCCACGTAGGATAAACCACTCTCTTTAGGTCCCACTTTATAATAAGTAGGACTTATTTGAAACCAAGAATGTAAAGAAAAAGAAGAGCATAAAGGAACAAAAAAGTGAGAAGGCTCACACAAAAATGAAAATGTATCCCAAATACATGTGGAACAATAGGTCTTTGATAAAACTAAAAACAGCACATTTTATATAACTTGAGAAAAGAAATGTCTAAAATATAACCAGGGTCCCAACTTAACCTATATTACATTTCTTGAATTTGATTACTCCAAAATCTAGAACAAATGAGAGTTACATATATCAAAACTTTTAACGAGGGGTCCAGCAAGGTCTCCCGTATGTGCCTCAAAAGCCAAAAGTTTACTTCCACAATGGCATACTTAGGTAGTATCAGATCATAATGTACACTGGCGGCTATCTTTTTTGAAGGTAGAAAGAGACAAGCAAGTTGAGGCATCCAAGCAATTCCCCAAGTAAAGCCACTTGAAAACCAACTACCACATGCTACATCTCTCAGAACAATTTAACAAATTGATTGCACTAGAAAGTACAAACAACGCATGAATAACAGATAAAAGCTCTCGCAAATCAAACTCTTTAGGGTCATTCAACTTCACAAATCACGGGGAAAATTGTTGACTTGGCCTTCCTCCAATACATCCTTATTATTCACCTTATAAGCGATCCGTATGCGCATGATAAGGGATTTCTGGGGAATGAGGAAAAATATTAGATAGCTGTCACTATAAACCAAAACTGCAGAGGTGACAATGTTCACGGGTTATAAATAGTTACTCAAAAAGTATTACAATGCTTAAAATTTGTCGATGACGGATGCACACACATATTGCAAAAATAAAGAGGATATGAAAAAGTGCTTATTTTTATAGTCAGGTTCACAAAAGAGTGATCATGCAAAGTGCTAGAAGGTGCTCAGTCATCAAATGGATAATTCACATACCTTGCCACGTTGGCTGTTTGTGAGTTTCAACTTTTGCATGATTGATCCACTACTATTTGCAGGTAGCATGTTACCACTTGCTGGATCCAAGTGCAATTGAAGAAACTGCAACAAAAATGACGAAATAAGCATAGTTGAGAGCTGATGAACATGGTACATGACTTAAAATTAGATTGGTTAGGTCCCAGAGAATAATTACAAATGACAGTTACAGTCATTGAAGGAATAGGTAAGCAAAAATGAAAAAATTACTCTCTGAAAAAAATCTCTTGAGGAACCCCAAAAAAGTGATTGTAATTTCCTAGAAAAGCACCTAACCTACCACTAAAACTTCCAGCCTCAGAAGTCTCACCCATGAAGATATCACTTTGGAAAGATCGCTCTGCCCTCACCTTGGGTTAGATAATTTCATGATTTTTCCACTTGGATCGCAAGTACTAGTTTCTATTGAAAGATGAAAGAAAACTGACAGATCAAAAATGATTTTTAACAAAAAAATTGATTTAGAATAACACAGACGGCACTAGCTCAGGAAGGGCAATTGATCAGTTCATATCATAAAACCAAACAATCTATGCCAACTCTTCTTCCCAAGTGAAAAGTAAAAAACAAAAAAGTACAATTACCTTTGGAACTGCAGCTTGGAAAATAAAGTTTGTGAGAACTTCTCCCGACTTGTTTGTAAAACTAGCTTCAATAAGTGTTGTCTGTGGGTTTTCAGGCTGCTTTGAGAAGTTGAATGTTAATTTTAACGAGCTGCTCTCAAATGCAACTATTGATGGATATGCAGGACCATTTCCTTCTGTAACTGAACAAAGAAAAACGTGTCAACTTTGAAGAAGCATTACAGTGTAACCAAGGTTCAAGCACAGAAAGAGACTGCACCAGCAATTGGTGAGCTGGAAGGGAACCCATTCAATAAATCCAACATAGGAGAACTTCCAGCTGTAGTAGAGACTTGAACTGAAGGAGCAGAAGGTGAGGACAATCTATCTAATAGATCCACCGGACTTTTAGTGTCAACATTGGAGGTTGACACCTGAATTGTAGATGGGCTGTTACTAGCAGATGGTGTTCCAATTGACAGAAGATCCAGTAAAACATTGGTGCCACTCATTTGGGCCTGATTTGAACCTGAAATTCAAGTAACAGAATGAGAATAACTGCAAGCTCGTGTTTCACCTTTCCCCTCCCCCCCCCTATTTCTTTCCTTTTTTACTGGTGATGGTCATGTAAAACAAGTTGGTGGGGTTGCCTAACTCAATCTAGTTTTACAGTAGAATTTAAAATCTAAAAGTTTAAATAGAACTTCAATATTCCTCTAACTTCAATCATAGATATCATGCAGGAAGCAGAGTCTAGAAAAAGTACAGTTCTGAAACACAAATCCTTCCACATCTTGGAATGTTCAATTAAGGAATTTAACTTATTGTGCTCCTATATTCCACAATTTACTAGCAAAACTTTCTCACACAAATTTGACTTGAACAGTAAAATTCAGGGATTTTAATTACTGTGCTTCCGTTCTACAATTTACGAACAATTTTTTCCCACACAATTGGACTTAATAAACAGTCCCGTTAAAATAAATAAAAAGAATTAAGTTTTTAATTACGGTAATTCAAAGTGCTTGTTATCGTTTTGTTGCATTAAATGTTGATATCTTTGTGCTAATGATATTGCATGACAATCACTCATATATGAGGAAGGACCATATTCATTATCTAGCTCGCAAGGACAAAAACACTCTTCTAGTTCCCACAAACTTAACCAATCAATTTTATAAGAAATGGAGGCTCGCATCCAGTGTCTTGTGTGATAAGAATGTCACCAAGACTTAAAGGTAAAGTTTTATAGAGTGGTTGTTAGACCAACTATATTGATGGAAGAACTCGCACATCCAGAAGATGAAAGTAGCAGAAATGAAGATGTTGAGATGGATGTGTTGGCATACTAGGAGAAATATGGTTAGGAACGATGATATTGGAACAACATGGAAGTGACTTCCGTGTTGGACAAGATGAGGGAAGCAAAACTAAAATGGTTTGGGCATGTGAAGAGAAAATGTACAAATACCCTAGAGACGAGGTGTGAATGGTTGGCTATGGCGGGTCTAAGGATAGGTAGAGATAGGCTGAAAAAGTATTGGGAAAAGGTGATTATATAGGACATGACACAGCTTACTGAGGACCTGACCCAAGATAAGAGGATATGGGCAGCTCGGTGTACTAAGCTCCCACTATGTGTGTGGTCCAAAGAAGGGTCAGACCACCAGGGTCTATTATACGCAGTCTTATCCTGCATTTCTGCAAGAGATTATTTCCACAGCTCGAACCCATAACCTCTTGGTCACATGACAACCTAGATAGGAGGCTATGGAGGTTGAGAATCGGGGTAGAATGTTAGTAGGTAGTCATGTTGATTCAAGTGACTCCAAAAAGTAGGAAAGAATAGAAGAAACCATAGGTATGAGATTTAATTAGACGGTGGTTCTTGTTCGCACTAAGGATGGTCAAAGGATGCACATTTAACATTTAAATAAGGTACAGGATAAGATCTGAATATGAACAAAATCAGAACAATAAACGCAAACATAAGGAAGAACTCTCTTCTCAAAAAAAAAAAACCTTCTCAAAACATAAAGAAGAACTCCTGCAATGGAACATAGCAACACTAACCTGATTGTGAAGACACTGGCACCAGATCAACACCAAGAAGATCCTGAAGAAAGTCTCCACCAGAAGAGCTAGGTGCAGGAACATCATCTGAACTAAGATCAAGTAAGTCAACAAGAGGGGCAGCACTGGGCTTGGAAACTCCATTTGGAAGATTAACTGATACTCCTTGAGATGTTGACACAGCTGCTGGCACAGAACCAGCCTTCCTTCCGCTGTGGGTTGCTTCATCAAGAACTGGCATTCTTTCTACAAGTGAAGGCCTGAAAACATGCATACATAATCAGCAACTACTATGACTGAGCTACAAAAAAAGTAAGCATCAAACAACCTTCAATATGAAATCAAACAAACCTGATATTCTGATGCCTTGCAATTATTGAGTTAAATTCAATAGCTCTCTGTTGCAGTTCAAGCACAAAGCTCCCTTTGTACTGAACAATGATGTCATTTACCCGCCTACACCAAATCGGATATTCACACATTACTCATTAACCTGAAGAACTCGTTTAGCAGTTGTTTACTCTTTGAGAGGCCATTAGTGTCATTTTAAAAATATAGATTTAAGCAGGTAAAAATGGAAAATACCATGAGTCGGACACATGAGACAGTGGGAGGACAAATAGTGGGCTGTGAGTAGATTTTATTTATTTATAGAGGTATGCCCAACTTGGTGGCATGTCCCATAATGGAAAGAGACTTCCATAAAATGCAACATGACAGAAAAAAACTTAGACAAACGTGCAAAATAGATATTAAATCAAACAATGTGTGGTTAATTTGGCAGTAGTTTGTCAGCTGTGTTTAAGTAACTGTAAGCGCATGGGACAGAAAAAACAAGCACCTCCTAAACAGAATAAAAAAAAGAGCACATACTGTGAACAAGATGGAAAACGACTTGACAGCTTTAGCAAAGCAATCAAACACATCGCCCGAGTAGTGAGATCAAATGAATGGCTCTTAAAGGAAGTCTCCACAACATCCACAGCATCAGATTCTGTTACCTGCTCCAAAGAACTATATCAGAGAACCTAGAAATAGACAATTCCAATGCAGAGATAATTTAAAATGACGACGTGCATGCGTCGATCTCAAATAACCTTCACGGTTTTTTAAAAACGAGACGGTGAAAAGGATCAAATAGGATAGTAAGGACTCAGGAAGCTGACCCCAACTAACATGAGAAAGAGGCACAGCTATTGTAGGCTATAGTTCAAGGTTCAAGTCAAACTATAAACTATTACGACTATCAACTTGTTTATCAGCATCTATCATTTCATTTTCGAAATCTATAAACTGTACTTCGTTGAGTGCATTTGAATCTGCAGACAACAAAAATGCTCCTCATAGTACATCATTCTTAACTTCATGTCAACATGCACAACGTGTGGAGCAGAGGCGGATCCAGGATTTGATGACTACGGGTACCACCATTACTAAAAAACTGAGTTCTTCTGACAGACAAAATTTACGGACGCCGTCAGTCTATTATTTCATTTAGATAAACTAAAGGACAATATCGAAAACACAATGAAATTGTTTTTAAAAAAATTCTTAATGAAACCAACAGCACCGACGAAAGTCTGTCGGGTTAATGAAATTATCATTTTTTTCTAATACTTTCTTCTTTTTAATTTAATTAACAATAGAGGCTATAGGAAAAATTCAAGGGACTCCATCAGTGTTTTATTCCAAGGTGATAATTTTGATAAATAACTATTTGTAGGTCCTGGCCCTCGGGAAAAGGTGTGTTCTTAGTAGTGCACTATCTTCAATGTAAACTTACCACTAGTTAATAAGAGTGAATTAAGGTCTACGTTCAGTCGGTTCGATCCATTTTGAATTAATTCGGTTCAATTTGATCCAATTTGAATTAATTTAGTTTGGTTTAAACCTTTTGGTGCATAAATAAAAACGTGATCACCAAAGCGAATAAGTTTTGTCCAATTCGACTATTTTTCTCAATTCAAATTCTGTTGAATTATGTGATCAAAATATAAATAAAAATTTCAACAAGCAAATAAATCCCTTCAATCTACATATAGCTAGATTAATATTATCTCACTTGATATCACCACTCTAAATAATTTTGGAAATTAAGAAAAGAGTAACATTAGATGGGTAAATAGAAAAAATGATTTAAAATTATATTTTAAAAATAATTTCAAGATCCAGAAAAAGAAAATGAAGCAAATGCATAATTTAAATAAAATAATAAAAATAGGGTTGTGAAAGAGAAAAGAAAAAGATCTAGACTAATATTGATGTACATATTTTTTCTAATAAAATCTGACCCTTTTGGGTCTTTAATTAAAAAAACTTATATAGACTAATATTGTATCTCTTGATACAATCACTCTAAATAATTTTGGAAATTAAGAAAAGAGTAGCATAAAATGGATAAACAAAAAAAATGATTAAAGTCATATTTAAATAAGAATTTCAAGATCCAGAAAAAGAAAATGAAGAAAATACATGATTTAAGTAAAATAATAAAATAGAGTTCTAAAAGGCAAAGAAAATGAAAAAAAAAAAAAAAAAAAAACAGCTGAAAGAAATGGGGGAAGGTTAACACTAGGGACAGAGCCACAAAGATAGTAAATGAAAAAAAAAAAGGCTTTGAGTCTTGATCCTAGGATCAATCACTTCAAACTTGACACCTTAGCCATGGCACCCACCATCAATTTTTGACTTCGGTGCCACTTTTTATTTATGTTAAATATTTATGTATAAACTACCAGCACATGTATTAAAAATATACCAGAGCGTCCGGTTGTCATGCCACCCCCAACCCACTATACAGATCTGCCCCTGGTGTAAAGTTTTCCAAGGTTTATGATTGCATTAGTAGAAACACATTACATTGAATTATTATTAGAATTTATGTGCTATACTTTATAAAAGAATTAAAAATGCTGATATTTGTGGAATTTGTAAAATCCCGAAGAAACAACTTAAACAATGTTTGGTTGAGGGATTGTCCATTTTTCTTCCTTTTTCTTTTTTTGAGTGAAGGATCTGTAGGAGATGGAAGCTTTGTATATTACTTAATTGTTTAATTTCATAAATGACAAATTTATTGTTTCCAACTCAGTGCTTGGTAGAAATACCAGACTTGGTTCACCAATCATGATTTGAATTCGTGACACGTGTCTAGCACACATCTCATGTTGTACCACCTTAACCAATTGAACTAGAAGTCTACAGGTAGAAACTTGTATAATACATGGAATTTTCTTTTACACCAATTACCATAATCAATCCAATCAAATCAGGAAAGTCTGCCACTACCCTACATGGTCCTTGTCAATGGTACATGGAGAATTGTGCTCTAGTGATAGAAAAAGTAGTGAGACAATTCATCTAGAGTATGCTGGAAAATAAATAAGAGTAATATGATGCAGAATTATTTAGGGAAAAAATGTGATGCAAAGAAAGATCAAAATTAGTAGAAGAGTAACTGTTCAAAAGCAAGAACTCACGGTCAAGGGTTCTTCAATATCAAGCCTTCCAGCATTGTTTACTAACATGTCACCGTATTCTCCAATGCACCAAATCGCAACTCGAACCAGAGTTTCCTAACAAGAAAAAATTACCAAATTGTACAAACAATCAGACACAAAAGGGGGAGAGGAACTAGGAGGTCTAGGCAATTCTTGAAGTACCTGTTCCCCTGCTGCTTGCACTGCTTTGTATAGAGAACGTACTGCATAACCATGGAGGTTGGAAGCATTTGTAATCACCACAATCAGAGAATGCCACGCCTCATCTTTCACATCATTTCCAGCCTATTGCAACAGTAGACAGATCAGTACTCTTTAAGAAAGAACAAAAGGAAGAACACAACCATAACAACTTGAGCTTTTAGATGAGGCAGTCCACACTATTCAATGTGGTATTCGAACCAAATCCAATTCTCTCTCGATACGTTCCTCAAAAAATCCGATTCGGGAGGATTCTTCCCCCAACCAACGAAGAGATCCGGAGTAAGCATTGGTCTAAGTTTGAGTCTAGCTCGCTGCCACCCATGGGAAAGGTTTTTCCAAATGCTAAAACCAAGAACAAGATTAGTCCCCTCACGTAAGTTGGTGACTTACAACCCTAAAAGATAACTTATGTTCACTAATTAACAGAAAGACCGTATGGCCTAAAACAGTCTCAAACTCAAACAGAAAGATCATAAAAAGGTCAGACCGGTGCACTAAGCTCCCACTATGAGCGGGTTCCGGGAAGGGCCGACCGCAAGGGTTTATTGTATGCAGTCTTACCCTACATTTCTGCAAGAGGTTGTCCACATAATACAAAGAAATATATCAGTTTGTACATACCTCAGAGAGAACCTTGAGCATCTGATCAATGTACCAAATTTTCTCAGGTGAGAACCTAGAGCACCACATAAGCAGTTGTAAGTAGGAGATTCATTTGAAGATGTCTTGGAAGAGAATAAGCAATGCAGTTGTTTGGGAAAGTTATCTAATCATATTACAAACATATGAACGGCCCCGCCTCTCTTGGGGACACAACCAGAAAAATCAAGAGAAACAAAAATATGAATAGAACAGATGAATGAACAGAAAACACATATCCTCGGTAATATTAAAAAGCAGAAGCATTTTGCAAATTCAAATAATCCAAATCATAGTTCTCATAAACATTTTCAGTATTACTTACTTTTCCACAATGGAACAGATTTTTGCAGTGAGATCTCCCCTAAATTCCGGATCACTTGCTTCTAGATATTCTATTAACTCCTTCGTCATAGGCTTCACATTGCTTTCGTTTACTAAGAGATACACAAGTTCAACGGCTCTTTTACGAATTGATGGATCGGAATCCTGAAAATTAAAAAAGTCACAGGTTGCTGCATGTTGATAAATGGAACACCAGGGAATAGTATGTCCAAATACGATAGTTTAACAAAAAAAGTTGCATAATCTCACATGTAGAAATGACATTATCAATCTGTGAAGCACATGGGATACATGTTCTAGCTAGTCGGGGTGTGTTTTAAGATTCGACTGTAGATATATTGGACTGGAGATCAAAGGGAAAGAAGAATAAGGATGAAGAAGTGGAAAGATTACGAGGAAGCAAAGAATGTAAAGGTCAAATACCTTCACACATTCCAAAATTGTTGTCCGATGCCTCTGCACTGCTTGACTATCTACAGCTAAAGCTTTCATCAACATGTTCAGTGCAACATATCTGAAATAATTGGACCTAAATAGGATTAGAAAAGAACCCATGCTAACAAGACAAATAGCAATAAAAATCATCCAATATATCTAACCGTGCAAATATCATATAGAGAAGTGGAAGAAAAAAAACCTCCTATTCTGTAACCTCGAAAGGAAAAGGGTAAAAACAAAGAAATAAGCAGGCGACTGTAGTCAGTGTGTGGTGTAGACTCAGACTCTCAGAGGCATGCCAAAGATCTGTCAGACTGTCACAGTCTAAATTCTATGGAGATACGCATTTTCTCATTTAACAAAAAAAGACACATGTATATCACACCAAACAAGGGTGCTCTAAGACAATGATAGAATTTCTGACCACCAATTAACACATAGAACACTATAGTACAAGAATACCTTGTAGTTTGAAGGCACAGAACAAGTGGAGGCAAAACATACACCACTTAATTGCAAAATACATACAAGATCAATATGGGTTGGACACAGAAGTGCCACATATTGAATGCAGATAGCTTTTCCTGACAACTGAGTTTTGTTTTGGTTAAACGATTTCTCGAGTGCATGACAACACTGGTCATCACACCAGGATCCAAAAGACAAAATCACTCACATAAGATAACCCCAACATATTGCGGGGAAAATATGCAAAAAGAGAATGACCTGATATTGTTATCACGGTTGGATAAAAATCTTCCCAAAATGTTAATAGCAAGCACCCTCAAGCCGCCATTATCTTCTACGCTCATGATTGCTGCAACACATTCATAAAGAATAGCATTGCCTGCATTTTTGTTTGATTCAGTTTTTGTTGCCACCTAGAGAAGATTACAGATTTGTTAGAGAAATATATATTTCATCATACATTATAAACTTCTGAAGGGTCGAGATATGACCAGAGAAAGAAAGATTATAGACCCATTCAGACACATTTCATGTCCTTGTGAATATTCTCACTTAGTTGCATACCTATCCAAGAGAATTTCTCATTTTGTTGCATGTTTTTAATAAGAGCCTTTCTGATAAAACTTCATTACGTCTCCTCAACAAGCAAGTGAGCAATTTTGATTCAAAATTTGAAGAGTTTCAACCAAAAAAATTCATTTTTTTTGCAAAAGTTGTTTTTAACCAAACACCAAAAATAAAAGTTCATCAGTTCTTGCAAAAGCTGAAAAAGTACTTTCCAGTGTTTGGTTGGGAAACAGCTTTTGCAAAAAAAAAATTAACAGAAAAATTCAAAACAAGTTCTCCAAAATGTCGAAGCAAACGCCAAATATATTCCGATATTTTGGGGCCAAGAATCACCTAAAGCCTTTGCTGTAACAAAGTTCCAAAAAAGGAGAAGCTATGCCCAACCTAGAGGAGAATAACTCTGCCATTTGACATTGGTCATGGTGGAATGCGAAAGAAAAACATAAGAGTCTAGATTTATGTCACTGAAAAGGACAATTCCAAACCTGTAATACACAGTACACAAACTAACTGTACTCTTCCTTCGGTATTCATAGAGTAATCTGTTAATAAAATTTCATCTATGCTAAGAAAAATCTCTCTGCCACACAAGTATTTCTGTAAGAGCAAGATTTGACATGTACTACCAAAACATTGACAAAGATGACTATCAGGAGACATTCGGAAAACTTCAAGACTTAACAACTTGGTGATATGATATACATTAAGATGCAAAGAGCTGCAACAAACCTGAGCGAGAATATCATTCATAGCATCACTGGCATCGGCATCATCTTTCCCCAAAGAACGCAAGAGCCTAAGCAATTTTATTTGAAGGAAAGGATCTGTAATGCCAGAAATGTCATACTCAGGCGCATATGGACTGTTCGCGAGATCCCTCATAAGTTTGACTAAACCATCCGTGCATTTCTAGAACCACACATGAAAAAAATTATTGCCACATCAAATAGAAGAAGAAGTTTTTTTTCAATTACAAAATAGAAGATAAAGTTTTTGATGCTTGAAGTTATCAAAATTCAAGTATCTGCTCCAGCATGTGTAGTTGAGCTCATACTAACACTGTTTTAGTTAAAAGGAGGCTGGAAGAAGTACAATGTGGATGTAGCTCTTTGATTACATACTTCGTCACTCACTTCCAGTTGTTTGGTATAATAGGAAGAGATAAAAGGTGGGAAAAGCTGACGCAAAAAGCTTGAATAAATTCCCCATCACCCCAACTTTAACCTCCCAAGAAACAAAGAATCTGTTTCTCACGCCTCCTCTTTTACTTCCCATCTTTCATACCTTCTCTTCCAATACGATGAAACATAGTGTTTACTAAGGCCCGATTTTGCAGGTTTAGTCGTTTCTCATGTAAAACATCAAAAAATGTTTTGGTGCACATCAGAAGGATGGGAGACATCCTAATAACAAGGACTCTTTAGAAGTAGTGGAGGTAGGTGTGCTCATCACACTATGGGATGTAAGTTTCCAATTCACCATCTCTTGGATGAAGAATCTTTTGTGAATACAAAATTACCCTTATCTCAAAAAAATAAATTCAACTTTAGTATTAGTGGTCGCATAAAATCAAAACTTTTCTTAGGAAGAAGAGTAAAGTTCTCTTAGAGGCAGCAGTTTGAGCTGTCAATACTTCCTCAGGCCCTCCAAAAATATTTAAGCAAGATACAGAAGTTAAAAAGGAAGGAATGTGATGGAGGAAATGGAGGGAGTACCAAGGACAGATAAGTTCCCGAACCTTCACTCTAGTTGCAAATTAGGGAAACAGAAGATAAATGAAGAGAAATTAGAAGGAAAAAAAACACAAAATTTATCAATTTTTGGCCATGAAATTTCACTTTTTTCCGAAGTTGAACTCCGGAAATCAAGTTTGGCAATAAAATTCCAGAATTCCACTTGAAGTTGAATTCCAGAATTTTCAAGAATTTAAAAAACAACAAAATAGTGTTTTCACTTTTTTCACTCCAAATTACTCATAAAATGTCAAAGACAACTCCAAATTGTATTCATGGCCAAACACAATCAAATATCATTTTTTTACTTTGAAAACAAAAACTACTTTTTTCAAATTTCACAATGAAACATGACCAAATTCTTAAACAAAAAACTCAACATTTTTTCCTTTTGAAATACTTTTGGGCCCAACGAAAGATATGGTCCTCCAACCCACTTTCCACTAGCTTTCCAATTTCCTGACCAAATGAAAGAAAATTTTCTAAAACTTCTTCTTCCATTCTCCTTTCCCTTCATTTCTCTCCTTATCTAGAAAAAGCATTGGTCATGACACTCACACATCAATTCACCACCTGCATGTACTATTCAATGCCACCCTCCTTTTCAAGGTAGAGCTCATGACCCATGGGTTATGAGGCACACACCTTATCCTGTAGGATGGGTTTCAGGAAACTAGCTATGCTTTTCAGTGGATATCTCCAATATCAACTAAATCATCTCTATACTCCAGATGGGGAAAGCATAATCAGAGTAAATGACCAGTTATTTTACGCAATCATAATCCACAAGGGTTGTAAACCAGTTGCTTAATATTGAAAAATATACTAAATTCTCAATCTGCATCACATCACAAAGTTGCAAAAATAAAATGAGAATACAATTCACTTTTCTATTTTTACTTGTCCAAAAATGGAAGAGGAGGGGGGTATATCAAAGCAACAGAATACAGCGACACAAAAACATAATTAAGATATTCCTATAGAAGTATCAACAGATAAAGCTATCAGTGGTTGACTAACCTTTCTGAAATGTTCAAGAGCCTCTGTACTAATTTTACATAGATCTATACAAAGCTGGACACCAGTAATAAGAACTCCATGGTGCTTCTCACTTAACAAGGAAGCTGCAGCATGTATAAAATTTTCGGCAAGATCGGGGACCTTCTTTATAATTCTTATAGAGCAAAGTGCTGCCTACAGTAGACCAAAGTGGAGTGAATACAATGATAAGCAATCATTTGCAAGTTTAGCACAAAAGAAACATCCAATATCTACATAGTAAAATACTCATGTCATGAGAAAAACTAAAAGACATTAAGTAGGTGTTTGGGCAATATTGGTTTGAAGTTGAAAACAGAGTATTTGAAGTTAAAATTTGAAAAGAATATTTTTAACAGGTTTCGCTGTTTTGTGTAAACAACAACATACACAATTTTTTTTAGGTAAATATTTTCCAAATGGAGACCCAGAGGAAAAAAGAAGCTGAGCCAACGACAAGAATGAAGCCCCAAGTATAGAGTTCACATGAAAACTTTAAATGAGCTGATCATGGAAAGAAACACATAGATGCATAATGAGACAAGTAGAAGAAATGCTAACAGCAACTTCTTTTTTGGGGGGATAAGTCAAATAATTTCATTGATAGAACTTAGAAGTTAAACACAAAGTCTGTAAGAAAAAGATACACGCTGTGTATGGCTCACCGCTCACCCCAAGTCAACCAAATTGTCTAGCTACCTATACAATATGGTATGCTCTCCTTACACCAAAAGTACACACGTTAAGTTAAGGTGTTAACACAGAAATCAGTATTTTGTAAAAAAATTCTAATCTTTCATTCCAATGCTAACAGAAGCTGTTAAAAAGGACGTGTTCCACAAGGTTCCATCAAGCAAAAAACGACTGAGTATTCCATTTTCCAGAGTTATACTCAATTAGGGAGTCAAATTTCCATTCAGTAATTCATGCCAAAACATAATGAGTCATGGCTAGGATAATCAGCTGCTACCATCTCCCAATTCCTATATACAATTTCTGCAATAGGATATTACAAATTTCACCAACTAAGACACAGGTTGAGGGACTTAATTGTGAAGCCTGATCTGAAAATCTACTAAACCAGCCACCCCTCATCCGAGAACAATGTCCTAACATTGAGTTAGCCCGCTTTCTTTGACCCTGAATCTCTCAAGTAACTTATCAGAGAATCATACACACATTCCTTCTCGTATATGGAAAGATACTATCTCACTTCTCAAAGACGCCATGTTCAACATTGAGCCAATCACCAAGACCAAATTTTCCACACTAACCTACTCATTACTCAACATATTCTCTATTCCTTTTAATAAACCTCCATCTCTACTGATGGACCTTGGTTAAATATAGTTCTTCAAATGCATTCTTGTTGAAACAAGTTACTGTTGGCCAAAAATCCCATAAGAATTCCAGTTTAAGTAATGGGAAAGAAATTTGATGATATAGACAACATTCAAAAACTCTAGTCATTAGGAAGAGATATGAGACTTACCTTCTTTCGGACATTAGGATCTCTAAACTTTAGCAACCGTTCAACTTCTGGTGCAAGGTCACGAGCCATTTCTGCAGAACCAATATTCCCTAACGCACAAAGAGCAAGTCCAACAATATATTGATTGGTGTGGTTAAGATCTCTACTCAAAAGTTAAGGTATATGAGGGTAACTGTGAACTTGATCTTTAAAATTCACAGAGCAACAGCAGCTGTTACCTTTAAAAGTTTTATAAATCAAAGAGCAATTGCCTAATCAACTCAAAGTGCTTTTGGGGTAAAAAAAAGGAAAAAGGGAGAAAAAAAAGGGCCTTCTCCAGTAATTCGTTCTCCATAATATCCGTCTATTTTTTATTTAAGTGGAGAAGGGTAGAGGGGCGGGCCCATTATCCACCGAGTTTAGAAGGCTGTGATTGGTCCAAAGGGCGGGTCACAGCCGGATTTCTCGGTTATCAAAATAAAAAAAAATCCGTTTATTTTTATATTTTTTTTGTATTTTTTGACCATATATCCCTTATAATCTGGTTTGAATGCACATATAAAGAGACTTCTTTTCAAGAGCACAAAATGAAACACAACAAAAGGATACTGCTTTATAGAATTGGTAACCAACATTAGAACCTCTTGTCTTTCGTCAAGAAGCAACATTAGGCCAAGATATCCTATTCTTTTCTCTGGAAATCCTGGAGAAGCAATCAGCTTCAAGCATTCCATTTGACCAAAGTGTGTAGGATAACCCAGCATGTGAATGAACATTAGTTTTGCAAGATTACGATGTCTGTAGTCATGATCATTATCACTGATTGCAGCTCTGATAGCAGCACACTCTTTTCTTACTACAGCACGCTCCTCTGCTGCAGTTTTGCTAGCACGGATAGCCCGTATCATGTCCCTGCATTCGACCAATAAGTGCATATAAATTTCTATTATAAGCTCTTATTATCTCATTATCAGTTAACCTAAATGAAATTTCTGACAGGGAAACTTGGGAACCACCCACATTTCTTTCTATGATACTGACTTCAAAAGGGAGCAGAAATTCAGATGGGATTGTCCTTGACAAACAAGGACAACAACATACCAAATGAAATTCCACAAGTGGAGCCTGGGAGGGTAAAGTGTACGCAGACCTTACCACTACCTCGTGGAAGTAGAGAGGCTGTTTCTGGAAAACCCTCTAATTGAGTACAGCAAATCAAAGTATGGAAAATGGAAAATGACAGTGAAGAAAATATAGCAACTAATACAGAAACAGTAACAACAACAAAATAGTGCAATAACAGAAACACCATAAAAACAGATGGTGGTAGAAAGCAAAAGCAAGATACTACAAGAATAAAGTTAATACTATGAGTTATGACAGACACCACTATGCTCCTAAACCCTTCGGGAAGCAAGAGAACACTCCACTACCTACTAACCTTCTACCCTACTCCGCGACCTCCACACACTCCTATCTAAGGCATGTCCTCAGTAAGATAAAGTTGTGCCATGTCCGGTTTAATAATCTCTTCCCAGTACTTTTTCAGTCAACCTCCTCGTACCCACTATATCCAACCTCTCTCACTCCTCATTGGAGCATCTGTGCATCTCCTCTTCACATGCCCAAACCATCTTGTATATTCTCAAATGGGATTACTAGAAACAAAATATATCAAATTCCTCTAAGAAGACAAACAGAGTAATCGAGGCAGTTCCCACCTTCCATCTTGTGAATGCTCTCTCTTTGATGAAATTAAGAAATTTTAATGGGACGTACCACCTCGCCCATCAACAAAAGTTTTATCTTATGCAACATAAAGTACTTGAAACAAACAAATCTTCTATTCTGGTAAAGATAAATTGCAAAGTACCATGTTGCTTCCAGGGTATAAAGGTGTCACAAGTGCCACTCTTCTACATGAACTATAGCTATTATACAAGTAATGAATAAACACTTAAATTTTGGACTTGGACAATTTATCTCCCAAAAAATAGCCATTCGGTGTTGTTGATGACTGTAGCACTAGCAGACATGGTTATGGTTTGGAGATGCAGCGTCAAAGGTGACAGATCGAAGAAGACACACTACTATGTCCCTACATGAAGCAATATGGACCCAAAAAATGGAATCTCATTTCTAAACGCATGGAAAAAGTTCTTGACATGGACCCAAAATCTTGCCCTGAAAACTGGAAAAACTACTTAAAACCTGAGATCATGAAGGTATCTTTAATTCCAGAAGAACAAAATCTTGTCACTCCCTTTGAGCAAAGTACGGCAACAAGTGGAAGAAAATTGTTGTTGAAGTCTTTGGCCGTACTGCTAACGATTAGGCAAGTGGTGGGAAGTTTTCAAAGAGAAACAGCTTAAGCATCTGCAGCAATCCCAGCAAAATCAAGAATACGTTGACCAACCTTCTGTCTCTGCCATCTCCGATGTTGGGTCGGCGCAAGGAGGAATCTGAAGGAAGTACAAGCACATATCGGAGACTTCTGCAGAAAAGTACATGCAGTTTATTTTGGATCCCCCTTGCCTTTACCAGCCATCAGCGTCATGCCAAACCTGGAACTGCCACCAGCTCTGTATTTTAAACCCGGTGGCTATGAATGACCAGATGAACTCCACCACTATTTTGCCACCTTCGTCCGTTCTCCCCTGGTGGATATCACATTTAACTTCATCATCTTCCAATCTATTACCTTCTGTTGGTCCCATACTTGCACCATCTGAACCGCTGTTGCATATACATGAGCTGGCTCACCCCGATTTGGGTTTGACAAGACACTTGTATCCGGTTCAGCATCTGGATACCTTAATCAGTACTGAAAAGAGCTGGAAGAAGGAAGACAAAACTGGGTACAGCACAACAAGGAGACAAGTGGAGGCTGAACCGGCTGGAGTAACAACTAGTGTTAAGGAAGACTAGAAAAAGGAGGGAGAAAATGGAGGAAATGGAAGCAAAATATGAGGTGTTTACATGAAAAGGAAACGGCTTTTCTTGGGAGGATAGAGGGAGGGAACAGACATCAAATCAATGCATTACAGAGAGATACAGAGCTAAGGCGGAAAAGTTAATGGAAGCTAGGAGTAGTAAGCAATTGAAGTTGTCTAAACTTATAGAACAAACAGCAAACTTGATTCCATAGTCATGGCGGTGGAGTTGGAAATATTGTATCCAAAGATAAGCATTAGATTAGGTCAAATTTTAGTAACTACTGCTAGTATTGTTGTTAGTATGCTGTGTTATGGCATCCACGTTTTGTAACTCAAGTTTGTATCTAAGACAAAATTTGCTTCTATAGTGAAAAAAATCAGTTATATTTGGCGTCACTGTTTGTTCGTTTTTTTACGAGTAATAATGAACTTTTAAAATGACAAAACAGCACTAAGCTAGAACAGAATCCATTTTATTTTGCAAGCAGTTGAATAAAATCAACAAGCTTAACATATAACAACAAAACTGAATTTTTCTTATCAGCGCAAAAAAACTAGCTTTAATTAAAAATCCTTCATAACCAAGATATTTCCC
The DNA here is from genome assembly GCA_029582725.1 of Solanum chiquidenum. Classification (NCBI taxonomy): domain Eukaryota; kingdom Viridiplantae; phylum Streptophyta; class Magnoliopsida; order Solanales; family Solanaceae; genus Solanum; species Solanum chiquidenum. The sequence continues at coordinate 18,922 of JAJOOS010026618.1, forward strand.
AGCATAGCCCTTAAATGAGAGACACCACCAAAACCAGAAATATCTTCCAACAGATTATCTGTAATGCAAGTGATTACTGAAATTGAAGAAAAACTCGCTTAAACCGTAACTACCCTCAATCCAAACTAGTGCATATAAGCTATTCTAAGTTATCTGAATTTTGTCGTTCTCAATGTTATCTACTGAGACACAAATATGTAAACAACCTCCTGGCTAAAATCAAATATCATGTGATTGTACCAACAGAGTTGAGCCTTAATCTCAATTAAGAAAGTACTAACAAGAACCAGGGGCAGAGCCAGGTAGGGCCAAGACGATTCATTCAAAACCCCTTCGGGAAAAATTACTCTTTGTATACATGCTTAAAATTATTTTTTATGTATATGTAGTAGATGTCGAACCTCCTTTGGATTTTTCGTTACTTCTTCATACTTTTTACCCCTTAGTGAAAATTCTACTCCGCCATGGACAACAACAACTACTACTACTACTACTTGTAACACTCAATCCCTTATTGAGATAAGTTGAATGAATCTTCAATCCACCCTTCCATTCCAAAATAGCAATAACTAAGTTGAACTTTCAAACTTAATTCCATAACAAAAGCAATGCAATCAATCTTTTATATAAGGTTTTAATTTTAAGCTTAAATACAAGTAAACCATCCCACAGAAATATCCTTAGCTAAGTGAGACCATCAAACCCAAGAATATCTTCCACCCATTATTGCCAATACAACTCTTTCACACAACAACTAAAACCCAAATCCTACACTAGCTGGAATTTACCTATATGAATCCTCAATATCCGTTTCCCTCCATTGAAACCCGTTTCATTCCAATACTTAACAGCAACTTTTGACAAAATTCAGTAAACCCAAAATGAAAAACAGATAATTCAGCAAAATATCAATGACCCATATTGATCCAATATAATTAGGAGAAATATGAGTTTCAATTAGGGAAGAGGGTACTAACCTAAGACGTGTACCGGAGGAAAAGGGATTCATGATTGGTTCTGCTTTGAAACTGCGAGAAAGCTCGATCAGATCCAGCTGAACAGATTCTTCAAGTGTTTCCTCTCCAACTTGATCAACCCCACAAGCATAAAAAAAAGAGTATTTAGGCTCCCATTAAAGCTGGAAAAAATTGCTTATATGACATAAAAGGAAGAATTTGGAATGGAGAAATGGGGAGAAATGGGGAGAAATGAAAATTGAAGGATCTGAGAAGGAATCAGTGGGGTTCTTGGGAGAGGTTTGGATCTGGAAATGGAATGGGAAAAGAAGAAGAAGAAAAGGAGAGAGAAGAGAGAATGTAACCCCATGTAACAGAGTGGAAAATATATATACATGTGCAAATTAATTTAAGCTAGTAGTATAACATTATGTTTTTTCTTCTAATAAAAGAACATTTAAAAAAAAATTGAAGCACAAAAAAATTAGTTATTTCATTTTCTATCTTTATCTCTAGTAATAATTAAATTGCAAAACATTGTGTTAATTTTACCTGAATAACTTTATTTCTATCGTGTATCAAATATCATATATCATATCATATATATATATATATATATAAAAGAGAACTCTAAGCTCGCCTACGTGGCAACACCACAAATCAAAATTTCCTTTTAATTTATTTATTTTCAAAACTAGTCTTCTCCTTTCATGAAAATTTTTTACTTTTATAAAAAAAATTGTGACTTTTATGAAAAGTTGTAACTTTTATGAAGAGTTGCGACTTATATGAAAGGTTGTGACCTTTCCGAAGAGTTGTGACTTTTCCAAAGAGTTGTGACTTTTCCAAAGAGTTGTGACCTTTCCGATAAGGCACAATAAACATTTGTTCACACTACCCTTTGTTGTCTATAAATATAGGGATTTCCTCTCATTTTAAAACAACAAAAATTCTGAACTACTTCTTCTTCTTCACAATTAAACATTCGTACTTTGCTCATATTGAGTGGCTCACTGACACCATTGTTTTTGTATCAATACGCTGGTGAATAAAATTGTTTCATTCTGAGAGGGTCTATTTCTTTAAACATCGGGTATTAGAGGGGAATAATTTTCTTAAGGAGACATTGTGCATTCAGTGGACTCTCGATTTTTTCTTTTCTGTTTCATTCTATTGTTTCATATCCTGATTTTTTTTAACAGTCATTAATTTATGTTTATGTTATTAATTGTTGTTATTGAGTACATATTTTAAACTCAGTTGTTTATGTTTCTGCAAAGTTATTGTCTCCGATTATATTGAACATATACACATATAGTAAGTATATTCAGTGTGTAGAAAATAATTATGGTACTCATTTCCAAGAATTCATGTTTTGATATTCTATATAAAATTCTATAACTTGAAAGTACTATATATAAGCTTACATATTATCTATTTTACTCCTATTTAGAAGTGGAAGTAGGAAGGACTAACACTGCATTAGAGTTGTTGTACAACGTGCATAGAATTTTGTACATTAATTTTTTACTGTATTAAATTAGTTGTACAACGTGCAAAAAGAATTGTACATTAACTTTTACAAATGACAATTACAAGGACTAACATTGCAATTACTTATAAAATATATAAGTGGTCCCCACCACCTTCCATACTACATATTATATATTAATTACTATATACTATAAATCACTACTAATATCCAATATATTTATAAAATATAAAAGTGGGCCCCACCACCTTCCACTT
>JAJOOS010026619.1:0-21837 GCA_029582725.1 Solanum chiquidenum
CCAAGACTATAACTCTTTAACACCACATTAAAGCTTAGTATTCTAACAACTCCATGGACTCTTACTAACCACTCCTTTAGATCCAACTAAGGGCTCTCATTTGAATATTTCTCATAGTACAACCTCATCCATTTCTTCCTCCTTGTTAGTAACCTTAAATGGAACTATCCCACCAACACAACACGATAAGAACATCAACCTCCTCTTTTAACACCACTCCATTTCTAAAATGACCTCTGAAAATATATCTCGTAAACTCTTTGAATTCAGAGAGAATCAAAGTAATCAACAATAGGAGTTTTTAATAGTATGAATTATCAATAATCAAAAGGTGAAATCAATCCCGTGATCCCCACCGCAAAACAAGAATCATGTGCGACAATGTAGTAATAAGAGAAATCATGTCTATCAGTTCACAAAAGATACATCACCTCATCACGAGTTCCTAATGTTGTATTACAATATTTGTAACATGGATATCGTATTTCATCTTCTTCTCGTGATCCCCGAACAGAATAATCCAAAAACTTTTTCACCCCGTCTAAATAGGCTTGGTCAACTCGATTATCAAGAGGAAGTTGCATCCATTGATTACTAGGTGTCATATCCTTGGAGAATACATAAAAATAGATTAAGAAAATATAAACGATAAGGAAAAACTTAAAATGCACACAACTGGTGATTTTGTAACTAGTTCATTAAGTTATCAAAATTAAATTCAATCTATTATTTACAACTTACAATATGTTATTTGCAGACGTTTTGGTAAATTATAAGATGTGCACAGTTTTCAATCTGTTATTTACAGTCATTTGGGTAAATTTTTCGAGCTTGAGTTTTACAAGAATGGAAGAATATGTGGTGCAACTATAAGAACGTTTCTTCTTGAAATATCTCGAGTTTGCCAAGTTTCAAACCCAAAGAGAATTATCATTGTTTCTACCTTCTATGTATAGAACCACATGAAGTATAACTGTAAGAACTCATGAGTTGCATCATTAACCTTCTTAAAGTTAATTACAATATGTTATTTACACTTTATTTTGATAAATTTATGGTGATTGAGTTTGATAGAAAATTACGAATATATGGTGCAACTGTAAGAACATATCTCTTGAAAGATCTCGAGTTTGCTAAGTTTGTAAAACAAATAGAACTATAACTATTTCTACCTTCTATCTACAATACCACATGTGGTAATTTGTATCCGTTTTGTTGCTTCTTACATCTTTTGTGAGTTCGAGTTAATTTGATTGTAAAAACAATATGATCGATTCCTTAGACACACAAAACACTATGATATGATCCATTTATAATAGATAATACTTCAATGGTTCTTTTGAAATTACTAATTTATTTTAGTTAGATAGAAATCTCTTAGGAATTAGTTGCATGTGGCTACTTATTTGGATCTGTTTCCATAACTGCAATTACTTTCCCGCGTGCTCTGTTAGTCTTTAAAGGTAAACAATCATTAACTTGTAATTCAAAAAAGATTTCTCGAGTCGACTACAAATTCCTATATCTTCTCTCTGAACACTGTTTTAACTAATTACCTGTGGGTGCCTCTTTTCAAGAGTAGCTCACTGTTTTGTTTCTTTAGGAGCAGTCATTTCTCTTAGGGTTGATCCCTTTATTTTTGGGATCTTATCACACTACAAACTTGAATATATTTCAAAAAAATTGACCAGCTAATCTCAGAGAAGAAGAGTAATTCAAATAAGTGTAGTGTAACTCGAACAAATCAAATATAGAGAAGAAGAAAAAATCAGCTCCCAAAAGAGGAAGCTTACCAGAAAGTTGAACAAACAGAAAATAGCTAGTGATTCAGTTTTACAACAACTGAAAAAAATATGGTGCAACTATTAGAACGTATCTTCTTGAAAAATCTTGAGTTTTCCAAATTTTGAAACATAAATGAAACTATCATTGTTTCTACCTACTATGTACTTCATATACAAGAGGTAATTTGCATTAGTTGTATTGCTTTCTTCATCTTTCATCAGCTCGAGTTAATTTCATTGTCAAAATATGACCGATTCTTTAGGCACACATTATACACTATATATGCTATAACAAGAAAACAATCAACAAATCAAGTTTAGAGAAGGAAACAAAACTCACAGAAGAGGATGCATAGCTGATATACAAGTAGACAGAAATCAGAGAACCAACTAGAAAAAATTGAAAGAGTGATTTAAATAACTATTAGAATGTATCTTCTTGAAAGTTATCAAGTTTTCCAAGTTTCAGACCCAAACGAAACTATCAGTCTTTCAATCTTCTATGTGCAACACCACATGAGGTCATTTTGCATCAGTTCTATTGTGTTTTACATATTTCATCAGTTTCAGACCCAAACGAAACTAATCTTTGTTTCACTTATTCATTTGTAACATTCTGCAATCACTTGTCTCACTTGCTCTGTTAACATTCTGCAATTACTTGTCTCATTTGTAACATTCTGCAATTACAAGAAAGAGTTCTGTTCACTTGTAATTCATACAAATTTCTCAACTTGAACATAACTCTCTCTATATTATCTCTTACTATTATTTTAGCTCATTGAGTTGTTAGAGCCTCTTTTCAAGTTTAGTTCATTATTCTTAATCTTTAGGAACACTTACTTCTTTAAGGACTGATCGATCCCCTTCATTTTTGGGATCATATCACACTACAAAACTTAATCTTCTTTAATAAAACAATCAGCATCTACTCTTAGAGAACAATAACTCAAACAAGACGTGTTACAACTCGAACAAAACAAACATAAAATTGAATTTACATAAAAAAATCAAATCAACTCGTAGAAGTGGAGGCATACCTGAGATCCGAGTGAATAAAAGATATATATTCAGTGGAGATCACTGCTAGGAAGACCTCTACTTTCTCTGTTTTGAGAAAACACAGATGAAACACTGATCGATGAGACTTGGCCTACGTTTACTGCTAGGAAGACCCATGCTTTCTCTGTTTTGAGAAAACACGGATCTTTAGTTGAGAGCTATACTAAGATCGTTGTAAGGGAAGATGGTTTCTAGCTTTGGAAGATCGGTGCTAGGGTTGTTTGATTTCACGATATTTTTTTGGAAATAAATTGAAGTGTCTTTTCTTTGTTTTCTTTTTCTATTAGAATTTTAATGAATAATGAATTGTTAGGCAGCCAATTTTGGTGAAAATGTATATGAAGTTCCCTCCTTTCAATATATTTCACAAGACCCCTTAATTTTTAATTTGGGACCAATTAGACCTATTTATTAGTTTAGTTCGATTTTTTATTAACTACACATTCACATACTGTCATCCCAAGGGTTTTCTAAACTAACATTATTGTTTGAACAAGTAATTGATCAACCCAAGGTCGAGTTCATTGTTGTGACCTCAATTGAAACCATGAAATACTCAAAGTTTAAGTGAAATCATCATACCTTACAAGTATGCAACAATGGTGAGTGTGTGATTGATTGCAGAGACTCCAAGACCAACTTGGACACCGAACCTAGACCGAGAAACCGTTGTGAGGGGGATGAGTGTGGTGGAATGAGTTTTGGAGAGAGAGAGGGGAGATGTGTGATATGTGGGATTATTAGGGGAGTGATATGGGGGATATGAAAGGAATATAGTGGGTATATGGATGGGTAGAAAAAGTTAGGAGGGAATTTTGGAAGTGGGGGAAGATTAAAATGAAAGGGTTTTTATTTATAAGAGTTCTGGGCCCTAACTAGGATCTACGGACGCCATTCACGGACCGTCGATGGGGTCCGTAGACCACTGCACAACTATTTTTCTGCAGATTTTGCCTTTTATCCCTGCACACGTAGCAACCATTAGGACTTTTCATTTTACATTTTCTGGACACTTTTTAGAATGGACCCTATTCTATATCTAGTCAGCACTAATACAAAAATAAAACACCTATCTAAAGAGCTACGAAAATCAAAATACAAGAAGAAAACTCCTATATCAAAAAGAAGAACCTATAGTTGGATAGATTGTACATCTTGGGTTGCCTCCCAAGCAGCACTTGATTTAATGTCACGGCACGACACAGAAACCTTGATTACTCACACTTCATCAAGATAGTAGGCCTCTATCACTTCTTGTACACTCTCAGACTTCCCCATGTAGACCTTTATTCTTTGTCCATTCACTTTGAACCTTGTTCCCTCCTTGTTCTCGATCTCGACCGCTCCATGTGGAAATACTTGAGTGACTCTGAATTGCCCAGTCCACTTCGATTTGAGCTCGCCAGGAAACAAGTGCAGCCTTGAGTTAAATAAAAACACCAGATTACCCACAACAAATTCACGCTTTTCAATTTTTTGATCGTGATACTTCTTCATCTTCTCATTGTACAAGGCTGAACTTTAATATGCTTTTAGGCGAAACTCATCAAGCTCATTTATGTCATTCACTCTTTGACTCGATGCGGCGCCCCAATCCAAATTCAACTTCTTTAGCGCCCACATGACCTTATGCTCTAGCTCTACTGGAAAATGGCATAACTTCCCATATACAAGTTGGTAGGGAGACATACCTATGGGAGTCTTAAATGCTGTGCGCTAGGCCCATACAACATCATCAAGCCTTCTTGACCAATCCGTTCTATTAGCGTTCGGTCTTTAAAAGGATTTGCTTTATCTCTCTGTTTGACTCTTCAACCTGCCCACTAGACTGCGGATGGTAAGGAATAGCTATAATGTGACGAACTCTATATTTCTCTATCAATGCCTTGAACAACTTATTACAAAAGTGAGAACCTCCATCGCTGATAATTGCCCTAGGTGTACCAAATCTGGAGAAGATACTATTTTTCAGGAATGCGGTGACACTCTTACCCTCATTGTTCGAAAGTGCAATTGCTTCCACCCATTTCGATACATAGTCAACCGCAACAAGAATATACTTCACCTCATGTGAACTCATAAATGGACCTATGAAGTCAAGGCCCCAAACATTAAATAACTCAATCACCAATATCGGATTCATAGGATCCTCTTGCCTCTTTGAAATTCCTCCTTCTCCTTGGCAACGGTCACAAGACTTGGCGAAATCATGAGCATATTAGTGGATGGTAGGCCAATAATACCCACACTACAAGATTTTATGAGCAATCTGAATACCACTATGATGCCTACCATCAGGCGATGAATGACACGCCTCTAGTATACTCATCATCTCAACCTCGGGCACACAACGACGAATAATCCCAACAGCACAAATACAAAATAAGTAAGGCTCATCTTAAAAGAACTTCTTCACATCATGCATAAACTTTTTACGCTAGTGAATTGACAAATCTGATGGAACCAAATCGCTTGCCAAATAGTTAGCAAAATCTGCGAACCAAGAGATAAGATCAAAGGAAGCAGCCAATACCTATTCGTCTGGGAAGGCATCATTAATTTCATCCCCATCTCCTAACTTGAGAATAGCTTCCTCCTCTAATCTGGACAAATGATCGACAACTTGATATTTTGTCTCCTTTCTATCTTTCACCTCAAAATCAAACTCTTGCAGCAACAATACCCATCTGATCAACCTCGTTTTGCATCCTTTTTAGCCATCAGATACCTCAATGCAGAATGGTCAGTATGCACTATGACCTTATTACCAAGTAAGTAGGATCGAAATTTCTCGAATGCGAAAACCACAGCAAGGAGTTCATGTTTATGCAACGCTGGAAGGTTGCTGGAGCATTACACAACCTAAATGGCATCCTTTTGAAGGCGATAGTCCCATAAGGACAAGTGAAGGTGGTCTTCTCTTAGTCTTCCAGAGCTGTGGAGATCTGATTGTAGCCCGAATACCCACAAGAAAGCACTATCAAACCTTACCAGCAAGACGATCCAGCATCTGATCCATCAACGGCATTGGGAAGTGATCTTTTTTATTCCAAGCATTAAGCTTGCGGTAGTCCATGGATACTCTCCATCCTGTCACCGACCACATCGGAACAAGCTCATTTTACGCATTAGGCAGCACAGTAATCCCACCTTTCTTAGGTACACATTGAATAGGGCAGACACAACTACTATCTGCAATGGGGTATATGACTCCAGCATCCAACCATTTGATAATTCCTTTTTCACTACCTCTTTCATAAGTGGATTTAGTCTCCTTTGGTTCTCAATACTAGGCTTGTTGTCTGGCATGAGTTGGATTTTATGAGAACAAATGCCAGGAGGAATCCCAATAATGTCTGCAATAGTCCATTCAATAGCCCGCTTGAACCTCTTCAACACAAAAACCAATGCATATACTTGTACCTCACTCAAATCGGACGCAATGATTACCGGTAAAGTGCCATCTCTTCCCAAGAATACGTACCTCAAATGCGATGGAAGATCCTTGAGCTCTAATTTTGGAGCTTCTTCCACAGACGGTTTTGCGGGTGGAGAGTCATGATTCTTCATATCTAGGTCCAGTTTCATTGGTTTGGGACGGAATTCAAACCTATCAAGTGCGGCAACTAATTCATCATAGTCTTCAATACCATCACCCTCAAAATTCATCATTACCTCTGTCAGTGCATCAACACCCATCCTCACTTCAATAGACACTTTAGAACCTCGCTCCACAACATGATTTACCACTAATACTGACTTGAGTTCGCTTTCCTGCTTGATAGACCTACAAATATTAAAAGTTACCTCTTCATTGTTCAATCGGAACTTCATTTGCCCTCTCTCCAAACCGACCAAGGTGCGCCCAGTAGCAAGGAATGGTCTCCCTAAGATGATAGGAACTTCAAAATTAACCTCACAATCAAATATCACAAAATCCGCCAGAAAAATGAACGACTCCACTTTCATAAGGACATCTTGGAGAACACCAATGGGCTTCTTCACAGTTCTATCGGCTATGAGTAGTCACATCACAGTCGGTTTTGGCGCCCCTAAACCTAATTCTTGTAGATAGAAAATGTAATTAGATTAATGTTGGCACCCAAATCACAAAAAGCCTTCGCAAAATTCAACAAACCGATGGTACAAGGAATAGTGAAAGCACCAGGATCCTCTTTCTTCTGCATAAGTGACCTAGTAGCAATAGCACTGTAATGTTGCAACCTCTCATCATTCTTGAAACTGACGGCCCTCTTTTTTGTCACCAAATCCTTCATAAACTTTGCATGCCCAGGCATTTGCTCCAAAGCTTCTCTCAACGAAACATTGATGGAAAGTTGTTTCAACATAGTAATGAAACCTGTGGTATTTTCCTTCTTCGGTCTTCTTCACAAATCTCTGTGGGAATGGCGATGGAGGTCTAGGCATGGGAACAACTTTTTGAGTCACCTCATTCTTTCTCTATAGCATTCTCAGACTCTCCAGTAACCTCAATCTCATCATCATCTCTTCCTACCACGATTTCAACCTCTGACAGCATAAGGGGATCAATGGTTTGTTTACCTCCTCGAGTAGTGACTTCCATACAATGCCCATCATTCTTCGTATTTTGGATGGTGTTGCTAGGAAGTGAGACAGGCTGAAGTGGGTTCAAAGTGGTGGACAACACACTAAACTGTTGCTCAAGTTGCTTGATCGACACTTCATGGGCATCAACTTTTTTATCGATTCCAGACAAGTCATTTCGCATCTCTTTCACATTCTCATCTGTCGCATCATTCATCATCTTCTGCATCATATCCTCAATGCGTGACATATTACCCCCCAACTTCTCTATTGCCAGATTCCTGATTTGTAGGTGGAATATAAGGTGCAACTCTCTCGTTTCTGTTTTCATAGTTGTTTCGGTTTCAGTTGTTACTGCGATTGTAGTTCCCATCCCAGATATAGTTTCCCTCTCGATTGTAGTTTCCATAGTTCTGACCTTCGTTTTCTTGACCTTGGTGTCAATTATCCAAGTTGGAACCTTGGGTGTTGGCTCGAAAACCCCCCATCTGATCATTCACCAAATATGCATCATCCTCATAATAGCATTCCTCAACTGGTGGTGGTGGAGTTCTAGTTAGATAATTTACCGCATTCACCTTTTCTGCATTTCCACTCACATGCTTCAATACCAACCCAAGTTTTGTCCTTATCTCAGCCATCTCCTCACGAATGTCATCACTAGATTGATCTAGTATGGCTTGAACAACGAAGGTGCTTCTTCCGGTGTTAGCTTTTCTAGTGCTCCATGCCTTATTATTTCAGGAAATCTTCTCCAATTTTTCAGCGATCTCTTCAAAAGTGCACTCACTATAGGATCCTCCAGCGAGAGTATCTAGCACAGCCTTTCCATTGTCATCCTGTCCTCTGTAGAAATACACCTTCAATGACTCTTCATCTATGCGGTGATTTGGAACACTTCTGTTGAACGCGGTGAATCTATCCCAAGAACTGCTCACAGACTCTCCAGGTAGTGCAACAAAATAATTCAACTTGTCCTTGAGGTTAAGCTTCTTAGACACTGGGAAATACTTTGCCATGAACACTCGATGCAATTGGTCCCATGTATGAATTAAATTATTTGGAAGCTCAGCAAACCACACTGCAGCATCACCGGTCAATGATAGAGGGAAGACTTTCAAACTTATGACATCTATATCTAAATCCGGTCGCCCCACACAAATCTTACAGACACTTCTCAATTTATCCATGTGACCATGCGGATCTTCTGAAGCTAGACCAGAAAACAACCCTCTCATTGTAAGCATTTGCATAAGACTGTTGGTCACCACATATGTATGCCCTGGAGGAAGAGGAGGAAGAACAATGGGCCCTTCTAATTCAATGGTATTGAAGTCAACTCTGTAGTTATCAGGCAACCTCGGTGCTAGAGGATTCTGCACCCTCTCTGCATCTCCAATAATATTTCCACCATGAACCTAAGCGTGCATATTAACAACCCCAGGAAGCTGCAATTCAATTGCATCACCTAGATTCTCTCTGATTGGATTGATTTGGACCCCTTGATTATTCATTTTTCTCAAAGTTTTGCTCAACTCTGGATTGTATGGGGTCAATGGTTCGCTTCGACTCCGTGAACTTGGCATACACTAGAGTAGAAACCTGTAGAAAACAAAAACAACAGAAAATGTAAAATCAAGAAATACTTGACTAAAGTTCAATAGTATAGTTAAACTTAATCTAAAGGCATTATTCTCCGGAAGCGGCGCCAATATTTGATACACTCAAATTACACATCCCTAAAGAAGTATAAGCGATCATTGTCAAATAAAGAAACTAACTTATTGTAGGTTGGGGTCCATCCCATGAGGAATATGGTTCTGACTTAAACTTAACTCACTATTATATCCGTTTAGTCGAACTATTTCTGAAGCAAGTAAATAAAATGGGGGGTTTTATGTAAGCAAATAACTGATTGCTGATCAAGTAACAGGTGAGCAGGATTCAAACTTTTGATTATCAATATGAGAGAGAAACTAGGGTGTATGTGTTCCCCACAAGATTTTAACGTAGTAATCCTAATAATAGTAATACTTTCCTAGTGTTTTACAGGCAAAGTTTGTAAGATAGGTATCCCTAGGTGATTGGTCCTCCGGATAGGAAATTTCACTACGCACCTTGGTTCGGCTACGAGTGTATACTTTCCTAACCCTTACTTTTACCTAAGATTATACATCACATTAATGTATGGCTTAGTTTTCTCCCTCGCACCAATTGACATTAGACTATTAGATAGCATCCACTAAATCTTTATTGTTAATTGTTTTCTCATTAACTACCTCCTTGTTCCAGCAAGTAGCAACAAGGCTAGTTCTAACGTGTGCACTCGTTAAAAAGAATTCTAAGCGAAAGAATTACCAATACATGCATAAAAACTATTCAATAATTATTTAATTATTATTCGTACGTAGTTAATTACTCATGGTTCCCACAACCCTAATTGTGGATTTAGCTACTCATGCTTGAAATAACATAATTCATAATTGGGTAAAAAGAATTCATGAAATTACGATTAGAGTAGAAGAAACCCAAAATTTCTAATTGAATTTCAAAGTCAAAATCTTGGAAAATGAAATCCAGAAATCAAATTGCTAAAGTTACAAGTTAATTCCACAAAATACCAACAACTAAAAGTAAATAATAATGTCTAACCCCAAAAAATGAGGTTTATACCCCTATTTATAGAAAACAACTCCTAAATAAAAAGGAAACAAAATAAGGAAATAGTTGTTTGAAATGCAGCATCAGTCGACGACTCGACCTACGGACTATGGGTCGACCTACGGTCCGTAGGTCCCCTTCAGCGGCTTTACACTTAGGATTTTTCATCAGGTACTGGAACTTCAACTCTCTGAATCCATTGACGGATGTGCAGGACGTCCCGTGGGTCGACCTACGGTACGTCAGTTGCTCCATAGTTCCACACTTAGTCAGAATTCCCTGATGCTCCATTTATGCATGTCCAACGACAGTCTGTCAAAGCAACTACGGTCCATGGGTGGCTCCTTCTGCATATTTTCAGCTCTCATCTCCATCAACTACATTCCAAGCTTATTTCCTGCAAACATGATACAAAACACATTATTTCTAATAAAATATATCCCTAGACACACAAAACTTCTAAGTGAAATGCATCCAAAATATCGTAAACTCACATTATATCAGTAAACATATTGCGCCATTGGATCCCCTGATGTCTTATTATCATTATCCTCTTGTCCCTCATTGTCTTCCTCTACTCCCTCCTCTGGATGAGGTTCATTAGTAGATGCTCGGGACTCATCATCAGACCATTGCCCATTCTCAGACTCACTCTCTTCCTTTTCAGACTAGGAAGGAATGTGCTCAGCAGAAGCCCTGGTTGTTCGAGGTTTAGTAGCTCAGGGGGAGTGATCTTCGGCTGCAGAGTTTATCCAGACCTCAAAGCTACTAGATTCTTCTGCATTTGAACTTTCAGCGGGAGAACTTTAAGTTGAGGATTTTGGAGCGGGGGAAGGAGGTGGTGAGACATGCAATTGTGTGGTTTTTCGCCTTGGTCCCATTATTCCTAAAAGCAGTGTGTTAGTACTCATATCTATCAAATGATGCACTAATGGGTACTCAGACTTCCCCTGTGTAAGTATACAATGTGACTCCTTGCTTTAAGAATGTCGTCACCTAATCTATCATTGGTAAAGGCCACACAATGAACAAAAATGAACAAAACTAAAATAATAAAAGACAGAACAAAACTATTTTTTTAATAGACGAGGACATGTATGGTTTGTGGTGGGTACCATGACCCATCTAGGCTTTCGTGAACCTGACACAGTGAAGACTCAGTGCAGACCACCTCACTAGTTATGATTCATGGAGGGCTTCACGGTTTGTGTTGGTTACCATGAACCGTTTAGGCCTTCGTGAACTTGGCCACTGAATATCTATCATCTAAGTGTAGTTCACGAGAGATAATCATAACTTATGTCTCCTTACATGGTCTGTGAATCCCCTCGTATACTTACACTTAGGCCAGATTCATAGGTAATGTTTCACACAACACAATTTATCAATTCCATCAATCACAAACATTCAAAAATGATTCGTCGAGCCTTTTTATAACATGATTTCAACGTCTTAACTCAACCCTACAAAATTTAAACACCAATTTTAACATCAACTCATAACACACATGAATTTCATACAAACCTACAACCTATGACAACCTATTATAATTTTTTTCTAATTACAAACACAACCCATAACAAACTATAAGTAAGATTAACCTCGAATCATGGAAATCCATCATTTAAACTCATACCCACAATAAATAATCCATAAAAAATCAATCATCATGTAAATATACTAAAATGGGAACAATAATTAGTTGTTGTAACTTGATTTTAGATAAGACCAATCTTATATCAAGTGGGTAAAGGAACTTCCTTCAAAATTTGCTCAAATTTTCGTACATTATTGAGAAGATGAACTTGAATCTAGGGTTTACTTGCAATGTAGACTTAGGGCTTGGATTACTCTTTGATTTGGAGTTATAGATGATGAAAAATCATTTTATTATCCCAAAGAGATATTACAAGTGAGAAGAAGGGGAAAGAACCTGACATTTGGCGCTAGGAATGCTTTTAAAACAATTAATTTTGGGTGTTCGGTCACACGGGTCGATTTGGGTTTGTGAATGCAAACTTACCCTTAACGGGCCGTGAAGTGGCTCGTGAAGAGCACCACGGCCCGTGTGAGTGCTTTGAATCTTACTTTGGAAGAAAAACCAGATAGACCGTACTGTGAACCATTTTTCTTCATTTTCTAGTGGCTACTGTTTGTGGCCTTTTGACTTCACGGGCCATGAAGTGGCTCGTGAAGAGCACCACGGCCCGTTCTGTGGCTCGTGAAAGCCTTCCAAGCTTCAACTTTTCTCCAACTTTCCGAAATCTTTCATGCATACATGCACACACTTTGACACTATAAGAAATAATGAACTTCTACAAAAATGTGAAATTCCTATTATAATTAAATCTTAGGTTGCCTCCCAAGCAGCGCACAATTTAACGTCGCGGCGCGATGCAGGTTACTTGATTACTAAACTTCATCAAGCTTGCACTCATCAACTATCTTTACCTCTTCCTGAACTCCCAAGTATGCTTTGACTCGCTGGCCATTTGCCTTGAACCTCTCTCCTTTTGCATTCTCGAGTTCAATAGCATCTGACTGAAATACCTGAGTCACTTTGAACGGTCCAAACCATTTGGACCTTAGTTTACCAGGAAACGGGAGTAGCCTTGAGTTGAAAAGTAGCATCAAGTCACTAGGACTGAATTTCCACTTCTCAATATGCTTATCATGATACAACTTCATTTTTTCCTTGTATAGTGCAGATGGCTCATATGCACTAAAACGAAATTTATTCATTTTGTTGATCTGATCTAGTCGCATATTCGCTACTTCACTCCAACTCAAGTTTAGGTTTTTCAGCGCCCAAAGTGCCTTATGCTCCAACTCTACAGGTAAATGACATGCCTTTCAAACACTAACTTATATGGTGGCATACCAATGGGTGTTTTGAAAGTTGTCTGATATACCCATAGAGCATCATCTAACTTCCTCACCCAGTCTATTCTTTTGGCATTCACTATCTTCACCAATATTGATTTGATCTCCTTATTTGACACTTGCCTTGACCACTTGTTTGAGGATTATAAGGCATCTCCACTTTGTTTTGTTTCCCCCATATTTGGCCAAAAGTGTGTTAAAACTTTGTTGCAGAAGTGTAGGCCTCCATCGCTGATAATGGCCCTAGGTGTGCCAAATCTTGAAAAGATGTTCTTTTTCAGAAACTTGCAACACTTTTACCATCATTTTCTGCCAAGGCTACAGCCTCAACCCACTTAGAAATATGATCGACTGCCACCAATAAATACTTCTGCCCATAGGAGCTCACAAATGGTCCCAATGAATTTAATCCCCCATACGTCAAATAATCCAACTTCCAAAGTAGGAGTCATTGGTAGCTCATGACGATGGAAATAGCTCCTTGTCGTTGACAAACATCACAACCTTTAACCAAGTCAAATATGTCATGATGGATTGTAGGCCAGTAATATCCTCTTTAGAATACCTTGTGGGCAGTGTGAGCACCCCCATGGTGACCACCTACCGGATATTAATGGTAAGCTTCTAGGATACTAAGCATTTCAGCTTCATGTACACATCACATGATGATACTGTCACCACACACCCTGTATAAGTAAGGTTCATCCCAAAAATACTTACCCACATCATGCAAGAACTTCTTCTTTTGTTTAAATGTTAAGCCCCTTCAGGAATCAAGTCATTGACAAGATAATTAACAAAGTCAGTAAACAAAGGAATTAGATCAAGAGTAGCGGGTAATACCTGCTCATCCGGAAATGAGTCATCAATGTCTAACTCAATATCTTCCTTCTTTTCTGCCTCCAGTCTGGACAACTGATCATCCACTTGATTTTCACAACCTCTTCTTTTATTGACTTCAAAATCAAACTCTTGAAGAAGCAGATCCATCTTATCAATCGTGGCTTTGCATTGTTTTTGCCATTAAGTATCACAGTGTTTCATGGTCAGTGTGAAGCACCACTTTAGTCCTAGTAAATAGGCCCTAAATTTCTCAAAGGAATATACCACTGCAAGCAATTCCTGCTCAGTGATAGTGTAGTTTCTTTGTGATTCATTCAGCACCTTGCTAACATAGTAAATAGGATGAAAGATCTTATTTTGATTTTTCCCTAACACAACACCTAAGGCAGTACCACTTGCATCACACATTACCTCAAAAGATTGGATGAAAGATCTTATTTCACTTTTTCCCTAACACAACACCTAAGGCAGTACCACTTGCATCACACACTACCTCAAATGGCTTCGAACAATCTGGACCAATGATCACCGGGGCTAATACAAACTTTTCTTTGAGACATTCAAATGTTGTGGTGCATGTTTCTTCAAAAATGTAGTTCACCTCCTTTTCTAGCAACTTACACAGAGGATGTGTGATTTTTGAAAATCCTTTGATGAAGCGCCAGTAGAAACCTGCATGACCTAAAAAAACTCCTAATCCCTTTTACAGAGATAGGTGGGGGCAGCCTTTCAATTACCTCAACTTTCACTCTATCCACCTCTAACCCTTTTTCGGACACCTTGTGGCCTAGGAGTATTCCTTCCTTGACCATGAAGTGGCATTTTTCCCAGTTTAGCACCAAGTTTGCCTCATCACACCTTTACAATGTCCAGCTAAGATTGAACAAACAGTCATCAAAAGTGTCACCTACCACAGAAAATTCATCCATGAACACTTCTAAAGTGTCCTTAACCATGTCCGAGAAGATGGACATCATACACATCTGAAAAGTTGATGGTGCATTACACAATCCAAACAACATGCGTTTCAATGCAAAAGTACCATAAGGATATATGAAGGTGGTTTTCTCCTAGTTTACTAGAGCAATTTATATCTTATTATAACCAGAGTATCCTTCTAAGAAGCAGTACCAACCTTTACCAACCAGCCTATCAAGCATTTGGTCCATGAAAGGCATTGGAAAATGGTTGTTAAAGTCTACTTGTTCAGTTTCCTATAGTTCATGCACACTTTCTAACCTGTGACTGGTCTCTTCGGAATCAGCTCATTTTTTGCATTTGTGACAAATATCATACCACCCTTTTTGGCATACACTACGCTAGGCTAACCCAATGACTATCAAAAATGGAGTACACTTCCCCTGCATCCAACCACTTAATAATCACCTTTTTACCATCTCTTGAATTGGTGGATTCAACCTCCGCTGATGCTTGATAATTGGGCAACATTTTTCTTCAAGCTGGATTTTATGAGTGCAAATACCCGGAGGTATCACAATGATATCAACAATGGTCCAACCAGTTACCTTCTTAAACCTCGTCAAGACTTTCACTACTGCTTGCACCTGTTCATCAGTAAGGTCTGCAGCCAAAATAATTGGCAGCGTGTTATTAGTGCCCAAAAAGAGATATATCAAGTGGCCAAGCAACTGTTTCAACTCAAGCACAAATGGTTCCTCAATAGATGGCTTTGCTGGAGGACTTGGTTTGTTCTTCAAGTCTAAGTCTAATTTATATGGACAATATCAATGTGACCCATGCCTTGCAGGGAATTTAGAGTCTCCACATAATCATCCCTAAAGTCTTCGTCGAAGTTCATTATCACTGTTGACAATGTCTCTACAACAAATCTTTGTTCAACTGATGCTTTTATATCACCCTCATCAACAATCGATTGTAGACACTACACTTATACTCTGAACTTCACCTTTTCATTGTTGAGTCAAAATTTCAGCTCCCCACTTTCAACATCAAGTAACGCTCTGCCTTTGGCCAAAAATAGCCTTCCAAAAATTATGGGAACCTCAAAATCTACTTCGCAATCCATAATCACGAAGTCAGCATGGAAAATGAAACTTTCCACTTTCACAAGTACATCACACAAAATACCCATAGGCCGCTTCACCGATCTATATGCATCATCAACGTTATTGTGGTGGGTTTTGGAAGCCCCAACCCCAGTTGTTTATATATAGCTAGTGGCATCAGATTGATGCTCGCCCCCATATCACATAGGGCCTTTGCAAACTCGAAAGCGCCAATAATGCATGGTATAGTGAATGCACCTGGGTCCTCATTTTTTTTGCACCAAGGACCTTGTAGAAATAGAACTACAATGATGAACGCTATCTATTGGTTTGAAACTTGCAGTTATCTTCTTTGTGACTAAGTCCTTCATGAACTTAGCATAACCATGCATTTGCTCCAAAGTTTCTACCAACGAAATGTTCACTAACAGTTGCCGAATCATGGATATGAACTTTGCAAATTTTCCATCTTCGGCTTTTTCTTGATCCTTTGAGGAAATTGAGGAGGAGGTCTCGATATTGGTTGTAGAGGCATGGTGACCTCTATTGCAGCTCTTTTCACCTTCAACAGCTCCTCAGTTTGTTTAACTACATCTAGCATCTCATTATACTTCATCTTCTCTTTCTGTGCTCTGTTCCTGCTTAATACCTATAGGTTTTGGTTCAGGAAGGGACTTACCACTTCTAGTAGTAATCACCATGCAGTGCCCATCCTTCTTGGGGTTCTGAATAGTATCAATACGTAGTGATCCGTTCTTTCTCGAATTTAATGAAACTGACAATTGCCCCAACTACTGCTCCAATTGTTTGATGGAAGTTGTATGTGAGTCCACCAACTGACTCATGCTGGAAAAAATACTTCTCATTTCATTGACACCTGTATCACTAGATTCAACCTTTTGAAGAACCTTAGCTAGCATATCCTCCATCCTAGACCCACTGGAATTACTACCTGCTCGATCTCTATTACCTGGAGGCACATATACACCACTGCGGTCATTTCTATACCCTCTTTGTTCTTCTTGTTACCTTTATCTCAGTGACCTAGCCTTTTATATTGCTCCTCTCTTTGATATTTCCGATGATTTCATAATTATGTCCTTGGTTTCCTGAGTTATAATTCCGGAAACCCCTTGATTACTCAAGTATTTGGCCTACTCATCTAGGTCAATATCCTTCTCTTCATACCTATTGGCAGCACCTACAACATTTACCTTTTCTGAACTTGCCAACATGTGTTTAGTGAGCAAATCCATCTGCGTCCTCATGTGGGCCATGTTCTGGTACCTTTCTTCTTCTCTTTTTTTCTTCTCAGATGAGAGTTCGAAAGTGAACCCGAGATCTCCTACCTCTACATGTCTAGTGTGCCAGGCTCTGTTGTTCTTGGAGACTCATCCATCACTACCATGATCTCCGGGAATGGGTTCTTCATAAATGATCCTCCACACACTACATCAATAACAAGCTTAGTCACAAAATTAAGTGACATGTAAAATACCTGCTTTAAATGTCTTTCAATGAGGTCATGGTTTGGGAACTTCTAAAGCTTTTGACTGAATCTCAACTAGGTGCCATGCATTTCGTCCCCTGGTAATTGCTTGTGAGCGCCTATCTCATCTTTCATTTGTAGCTCTTTTGCTTCAGTGAAGAATCATTCCAAGAATGCCTCCTCCAGCTCAGCCTAAGTCCTGATTGAGTCGTTTGGCAACTCATTCAGCCAATTTGTTGCCTCCCCAGTTAGAGACAATGGAAACAACTTTAGTCTCATAGCGGTTTGACTAACCCCAGGAATCTCCTGTGATTTGAAAATCACCACTAAGTTCATCAGATGTTGGTTGACATCATCACCAACATCTCCTCTAAACATTCCCTTCAAGTTCAGTAGTTGGATCATGGTGTTGGTGATAGCGAACTTCACTCCTGGAGGTAGTATGGGTAACATTATCGCTCCGGTAGCTCTAGCCCCATCCAAATCCAGGTCATCTTCCTCAAATACAATATATGCATGATGTTGCACTCGACCCCATGAAGCTAGTGGTTGTTGGTGAGGAGGAACTATTTCTTCTAATCCTTTATGTTCCTCCACCACCCTAGTTGGGTCGTTCACAGCATAACACTGAGCACCTCTAGCAACGATCTCAGCCTTAAGTCCCGATCTCTGTCTCTGGGCTTCATGTTCTTGTGCTTTCACCATCTTCCGTATCGTCTTACTTAATTATGTATGTATAACTATAGTCATATAAAAGAAAAAAGAAATAATTCTTTATCAAGTTTCTCTTTTTCAGTCTTCTGATTTGCCTTATTTATCATTTTATTCTCTTCTCATTACATTATAGAAATACAACTTTAAGAAAAAAAAGAATGTAAAAAGGTACAATTAAGAGAGTTTTAATACATATTTTAAGTTCTTCAATAAAGTACATAAATGAAATATAGAAAAGATGAAAGAAAAACTAAAAAAAGAAGTCAAATTACTATAATAATATTTTTATTGTAAGACTCTACATCATCTTCTTCCGAAATTCACAATTTTCTCTAACTTTGTAGCTTCCTCAACTTTCCTCTTCATTCCTACAAGCACAAATTAAGAATATAATTATATGAAATTGTTAGTTGCTCCATAATTTTATTTGTATTGAGTTTATTCAATTTGGTTTCAAAGATGAGTTAAATTGACTAAAAAAATCACATAAATTATTAAAGGAAAAAAATACAATTTTAAAAACTAAAAGAAACATTTTTACCTCACAATTTCTCTACTTTTGTATACCTCAACTTTCTTCTTCATCCCTACAAGTACAAATTAAGAATATACTTAAATGAAATTGTTAGTCAATCCATAATTTTATTTGTATTGTGTTTATTCAATTTACTTTCAAAGATTAGTTAAATTGACTTAAAAAGTAAAATAATATCACAGATATTATTATTAAAGTAAAAAAAATATAATTTTAAAAATGAAAAGAAGCATTTTTACCTCACAATTTTCTCTACTTTTGTAGCTTCCTCAACTTTCTTCTTCAACCTTCAAGCAGAAATTAAGAATATACTTATATAAAATTGTTAGTTACTCCATAATTTTATTTATATTGAGTTTATTCAATTTAATTTCAAAGAATATTTAAATTGACTAATAAAATAAAATAATATCACATAAATTATTGAAGTAAAAAACATAATTTAAAAAATTAAAAGAAGAATTTTTACCCATAGATTCTTTCCAAATTTTTTGAAAGAAACCATATGATGTGATGATTAACATTTTCTTCTCCACCCTTATGTATGATATGGTGGTGGAGAAGTGAAAGAATAACTTTGAATGAAAATTTTCTTGATACAAAATATGAATTTATATTGAAAACGAGAAGGAATATCATAAGGTGTCATAAATTAATAAATTTAATTTTGGAGGTTATGAAGATTAATAAAATGGAGTTATGAATATTATTAAGATTATATAAGTTGAAGATGTGTGAGTTATTAGTAGTTATTTCTTATTTTATTAAAGATATTAAATATATATTATAATGGTAGGTGAAAAATTGAATAATTGAATGTGAAGATTTTTTGAGATATTAAAAATAAAATAATTAAATAATGAAAGGAAAAAATTGTCAAAAAAGGTTTAAAAAGATAAATATGAATGGAGGCCATAGAAATGTGTCACATCACATTATCTATGTTTCTCCTTTAAATAAATATCCTTTAAATATATATAGATTCTTTTTTGTTGGATTAGGCTCATCATAATTGTTGACACTTTTACAAGTTCAAGTTCTTGCCTTTTATTTCATTATTGTCGTATGTTTTTTTTAGGGAAAAGAGTCAAAAATACCCCTCAACTTTGTTTTATTGGTTGATTATGCCCTTACCGTTAAAATGAAGTTATTTTTACCCTTGCCATCACTAATTTTACCATTTTTACCCCTCAATTTGATGGAAAATCCAAATCAACTAAAATTAGCCAATTTCAATTAAATGACCCGATTTTCTCTTTTAATCCAAACCCAACCTATTTATATCAAATGAAAACCCTAAACCCATCTCTTTAATTTTCTCCATCTCCTTCCTCGTTGAAACACATGCTACTAAAATTGACAGGAAATGTTCTGTAGTTAAATGAGTCAAAATGTAGCAATGATCACACAATCAATCAAAATTAGCACACTAGTGTGGTCGGAGCTTGGAGCTCGGTCAATCATTGGATTTTGCTTTCCTCTGGGCAGATCTGAAACTATGGTATTGCTTGCTTGTTGAGCCTAGCCAGATATGAAGTTGTGGCAGTTGTTTTCGAACCTTGATGCTCGCCTGATTGTGTTGTTGGTTTGATTTATTAGCGGTGCTTCATTTGTTTTTCGGTGGGGTTTTGGTCGGGGTTTTGTTGGTTGGTTGTTTGGAGGTCAGAGAACTGATGGTCTGGTGGTCATTTGCTGGTTGTTTTAGCTTGGGTGATGGAGGTTTGGGTTCTGGTGGGCTGAAGTGTGGTTTACCACCGAATTTTGGCGTGGAGAGGGTGGTGTTTGAGAGTTGTTTTAGGTCAATTTCCCGGCTATTTGAATGATTCTGGCGGTGGGTGGTTTGTTTAATGTTGTTCCATCTTGAAACTGACCGGAAATGAAGAAGAAATGTCTTGTTATGGTCACTAGAAAGTAGAGGAAAATGGGTTTGTTGTTAATGTTTTCTTCTTGGTGTCATTTCTGGGTTTTAAGGCTTTTGAGTTGTGGTTTCAAGTGGTCATTTGGAGGTTGTTTCAGTGGTGTTTCACCGGAAAAAAAGAGAAAATGAATGGGGTTTTGGGTTGCCGGAGCTTGATTTGGGGTTTTAATTTGGTATAAATGGGTCGGGTTTGGATTAAAAAGAGAAAATCGGGTCATTTAATTGAAATTGGGTAATTTTCGTTGATTTTGGATTTTTCATCCAATTGAGGGGTAAAAATGGTGAAAATAGTAACGGCAAGGGTAAAAATAACTACATTTTAACGGTAAGGACATAGTTAACCAATAAAACAAAGTTGAGGGTATTTTTGACCGTTTTTCCTTTTTTTTATATTCTTCTTTGCTAAATTAGGGTTATCAATAATTGTTGACACTTTTACTAGTTCAAGCTCTTGTTTGCTCTAGAAAAGCTTAGCTATATATTTTTCTTCTTTTTTCTTAAAGAATATGGTGTGGATTTGTGCCAAGGACATCTCGATAAAATTACTAGTCTAACACCAAATTATAACAAGGGGTCTTATATATTTACAAACATGCCCAAAAATATTACTCCCTCCGTCCCATTTTATATGATGTACTTTGATTTGGCACAAACTTTAAGAAAAATAGAAAGACTTTTAAAACTTGTGGTCCAAAATGAATGATAGAAATTTGTGTGGTTGTAAATCATTTCATTAAGGGTAAAAAGACATTTTATAGGCAAATTGTTACTTAAAATAGAAATGTGTCATTCTTTTTTGGACTAACTAAAAAGGAAAGTAAGTCATATAAATTGGGACAGAGGGAGTATTAATTTAGGCTAAATGTTTTATTAAACTGATATTATTTATTTTAAATAATAAAATTTTATCACTAATAATTTTATTTTGTTTAAATTATTTTTTAAATTAAATATTTTATTAATATAAACACCCGAATATAATTTTATTTGAATTACATATTGATTATGCTTATATAATGGTGAATTATTAAAAAATAATCCGTCTTAATCATTCAATGTAGAGATTAGTCGTGGCAAATGGGCGGGTTGGATCAAATTTGGGCTGGTTGAAAATGGGTCAACATAAAATGGGTAATAATTCAACCCGCCCATATTTGATATGGGTAAAAAAGGATTGGGTAACAAATGGGTTGGGTAAAATACTAGTTTACCCATATTTTACCTATATTTTGATTTATAAATAGTACTCTACTTGAGAATTCAACATGGACAAAATATTTTAGTCTTTTTTTGATGAAAAATGTTAAAAATGTTTCATTTAGTTTTATTGTATCATAAAAGTAAAAAAAAAAAAC
>JAJOOS010026620.1:0-12915 GCA_029582725.1 Solanum chiquidenum
TTGACTCTCATCTACGGTCAGACCTACGGATCGTGGATCGAATGCCGGTCCGTGCTGGTCGACCGTAGTTTGTGTCAGAGGCTGGGCAAAGGAGGTCTCGATCCACGGACACAGACCACGGTCTGTGGTCTGATCTACGGACCGTAGGTCTGTCCGTGAGTCGGGACTTTGCCGATTTTTTGACCGAGTTCTGGGGAAGTTTTCTGTCACGAACCACGGACCTACACGATGGACCGTGAGTCCATCTACGGTCCGTGGATGGTGTCCGTGAGTGCCACCTGTAACACCAGTAAGAAAAAAATCTCTATTTTCGGATACGGGGTGTTACAAGGGGTGTACAAAATCGAACCAAAAATTGAATCAAATTGTAAATTAAGTCAAATCGGAAAAAAAAAATCGACTAGTGATTTGGTTTGACTCGGTTTGGTATTGATAAAAAAACTTGATTATACTTGGGTTGGTTTGGTTTTAACTAAAAAAGTCAACCCGAGACCAAACCAACCCGACAATATATATATAATTTTTAAAATTTATTTTATATTTAAAAGTATTTACTTTGATGTAATTTCTAAATATTACTTACACGTTTTCATAATTTTTATCTTTTAACATGTTTTTTTGAGACTTAGAATTTTGAATGGTCCAATAATGGTTATAGTCCATAAATATTAGTAACTCTAATAAAGCTCAATTCAAAATTAAATCAATACTAATGCTAATAAAATAAATCAATTCAACACTAAAAATGACAATAATGTTGAATATTTGTTCTTTAGTTTTACATTGGTTTAGACATTTAAAATACATAATCTAATTTAAAATTTTCTTTAATGTTTAATCATGTAATTATTACTCATTACACTTATTTTAGCATGCTTTAGTACTTTAAAATTATGATCATTTTCATTATGACTTATCAATTTGTAATATTTATTTTATATGATTTTATTATTATTTTTATTGAATAGTTTAGTGTCATCACTCATCTCATATTTTGTGTTTTTTTTTTAGAAACTCCTTAGATAGTTGTATTTTGGTTGGACTTATAAAGAAATATTTGGAGCACAAGTTAATTATATGTTTGTATGAATACTTTACCGAAAAAATCCAAAAACCTGAAAAAACCCACCCGAGGTTTATTAGTTTGGTTTGATTTAAAATTAAAAAATTCGACACAAATGATTTGGTTTGATATTTGAAAAACCCGAACCAACCCGAGGTTGAAAAACTTGAAAAACCCCAAATTTTATTAGTTTGATATGGTTTATAAATTTAAATTTTTTACACAAATAATTTAGTTTGATATTTGAAAAACTCGAACCAACCCGGTCATGTACACCCCTAATTAACACTATGATTGCATTAATTAACAATGTATATCTTAAAGTAGTTCCCATTAAAAGGATTATTACATTAAACAACATTATACAATTGTCTACCTAATTGCAGAATAATCCTAAGAAGAACCAAAGCTGTCTTTTTGGGCTTATTCTAATACAAAATGTTTATAATGTCTGGAAATAACAACAGTACTAATGACACTTCTTATTATAGAAAGAATAAATAAATACTTGCAATCAATTAAGGTTGCTTGGTTATGGAATCTTCTTGGATTTCCTAAATGGAATCTCTAAGACACTGATAATTTTTTATTTTTTATTTTATATACTTAGTATAAAACAAGTGTTAAATATACGGGGCAGAATTCACTTTTCATCAGTAACAGATAAAATTCATAAAATAAAATAAAAAATGTTCAGCCACTATAATTAAAAAATATCTATTACTATGAAATCCTATGTGGCCCCTGTTTCTTTAACTAATATTTCCCCGTTTCAATTTATTTATCTGATTTTAATTTGAAAATTTGACACAAATTTTATAGTGCTAAAAGCTAATTACCTTATATCTCTACCCATTTTCGAATTACAAAAATCATTTAAACTTGATAAAATTCGGATACATCCCAAAACGTCTCGATACATCATGTCCCAATTTCAAATATATCCCTCAACGTTCCGATACATCGCATTATAATTCCAAATATATCACTCAACATACCAATACACCACTTAAGTCTCAATACATACCATAAAGTTGTATATCCAAGAATAAGAGAGGGTAGGAATTTATGCAATTTTTTCAATTGGTAGGAAAGTTTAGAGAATATGATAAATTAAGTTGTGTATTCAGATAATTTTTCCTTTTAATTTAGCACAAAATTCTTTCTAAAAATTAATTTTTGTGATTTGAAACTAAAGATGTATTGAATGTACCATCAATAACAACTTATAGATATCATTTTAGAAAGAAAAACAAAAGGATGTTCCAAGATATTTGACCAACGGAAAAAGTGAAAATTGGAAATTGTTCCATTTTGGGGCTAAATAGACAAACTTAATAGAATCATATGAATGGAATTCAACCATATGTATGTATAACAGTATGTGATAAGGGAACACGAAATTGAACATCCAAAGTCAGAAGACGCATAAAACAAGCTCTTCATCTAGCAGCCCCATCCTATCTAATGGCTAATATCTCAAACTAACAATAAACCCGAAAAAGGCGGGGGATGGGGAATAAGAAAACAAAAACGGCTCCAAAAGACGGAGACATGATTTACACAAAAAACTAAACATCTATAATACTATGAACCTATAGGGTATGCCATTATCAAGCTTATAAGGTAAATGTATGTAAGGACCATCGGAAGTTACTTGATACAAGCAGTAACTGAAACAGCAACTTTGTTAAGCATAACTTGGATGGCATCCCCCGACTAGTTGGTGCTGCAGAATTTGAGGGTGTCTTTCCGGCAACAGCAGGGGCAACTCCTGAGCTATTAGGGGTATTCTGCTGTTCTGCTGGCAGTGAGTTTGGCGAGTTACCATCTCCTGGAGCCAATGGCAGTCTACTATTATCAGTAAGGTCTTCACCTGACAAGCAGAAACTCTTATCAGACAGACATCCAAACACTCTTATTAGAAGAAACCTCGGCCAGGGTAAATTATTTGTTGAGAAGGAGCATCTGTCAGCTTAAAAGGAAAGTTCCTGAGAAAAGGGAATGTAAAAGAGTATCTGCAGAGTAGGCTAAGCTTCCCTTGCCTCTGCTACCCAAAATATCTTCCCCTCTCACTTTTCGGACAAGTAATGAAGCAATATAAAGTAATAAACAACAGAGATAAGTGAAGGCTATGTTGCTCGGACTCTTTAAAAATGTAGCCGCACCCGTGTCGGATCCTCCAAAGATGCACTACTTTTGGAGGATCCGACATGCACCCAGGGACATTTTGACGAGTTTGAGCAACATAGAGCGAAGGCAGAAAAGCAAGTTTTGTTAGAAGCATTGTTTGGGTATTTTTTCTTAGGAAAAATTAGCTTCAATTTAGGGTTAACTTGGAGGGGTCACAACTTTCTTCTTGATTGTTGTAAGAGGAATTAGAGCTAGTTCCTAGATTGCAATTGTTTTATAATCTGAATTTAGCAACAGTCTAATGATTGTAGGGGCAAAGGACTAGAAGTAGTCTCTTAAGTTGCAAGTTTTTGTAATCTGAATTCTATAGAGGCTCATGGTTTTAGTGAAGTTTGGGTTAAAACCTGCATAGGTGTAGGTGGTGGCTTTTTCACCCTTGTGAGCTGGGTGTTCCATGTAAAAAACGTGCGTTGTCACTGTTATGCTTACTTGATTCGGCAAACTACTCATAAGAAACAGATGAGTAACCTGGTTCATCACACGGGTATACCCCAATAGACCCCCCTTTTGTGTTTATTAGATCATGCAAATATATCATGATCTTTTGGTGAAACTGTGAATAGGGATAGCAATAGGGCGGTGCGGGGTGGGGGCAAGGCGGGTTGAGCTTAACCCGCAAAATTTATAATCCACCCCTCCCCACCCTGCATAACAGCTTTTTTCATTTTCAACCCGGCCCGCATAATTTTTTAAATATTTTATTTTTCTAATTAAGTTTGATACTAAAAATAAAATTCATAAAAATAAATTCATTTTTACATTAAGTTTTATTAATTTAATATATAATGACTTGAAATTTTATTTTTTAGAGGTCAATTGGGAAATATGTAACAAATTGTATTGAACCATTTTAATTTACCATCTTAAATATTTTAGTATCTTTAAACAAATTATCTTAATAAATAATGCTCTATCACTCTTATAACATGTAAAAATTTAAAATTAAGTTTGAACCCACATAAAACACCCATTAGTTTTTAAAAAAAACACCTCAACCCGCCCCACATCCCTCCCTCCCCGCAAAACCTTAAACCCGCCCGCCCCGCCCCATTGTCATCTCTAACTGTGAAACAAGCTTGTGTATCACATTAACTCTTGTTGGGTGTAAAAACGCAATTCAACTTCTCAATACACAAGAAAAGGTTGTAAGAATTAAAAAAAAAGAACTTTTAAGTTAAATCACTCATGGCTACAAACAATAAAGAGAGAACAGCTAAATCCAGATCAGACCAAGAAATTATTAAATCAGAAATTGGTACTCACAGTCAGAGCGCGACCAGCCCAGTTTCAGGTTCTCTCTATCAAACACCATACGATATCCCGTCATGAAGTTCTCTGTAGAGGAAAATGATTATTAGCACATCCAAAATTTGAGAGAGGAAATTGCAGCACACATTTGCATTCAGAAACTTTTCACAGTTTTACCCCTTACTTTAGCAGGTGGAGGTTTTTTACAGTTGTAAGTATAGAGAAACGAAACCATAAGTGGAAGAGGATCAGGCTTACGTCCAATCGTTCCAATTTCTATGCCTGAAGGCTCCACAGCTAAACAAAATCCAACAGCGCCCTACATCGATATTGAATATAATACAGTACTGGTGAATGAGTCGAAATGATCAGAAGTGAAGGACCAAAAGCTTGCATGATAAGATAACCAAGAGATGGAAACATAGGATGCCTCACAGCTTATGTAATCAAAAGAACCAGAATGTTCATCTTTGAGATGCAAAAACAGGTGGTATATATTCAAGCACTTACTTGACTGCCATAGATCATAAATACAGGATCCTGGACTATAAAGCTGCTGTTGGCTGTGAACTTCAGAGTAAATGAAGGAATCTTTGGTAAAACTTCAGAACTGTCTAGGTTCAAATACTCATTCAGTACATATGATGAGGCAGAAAAAAGAAAGTAGATCTCTCTTTATCTTATATGCCATTACCTGGATTTGTAGCAATATTGCCAAGGATATCCTTCAAAGCTAGCTTTTGTAGCATTCACTTTTCTGTCAAACTGTAACAGGAAAAGGACATGTAAAATACTGCACTTTAAAGTACAACAAGGCAGCAAGTAGGTGTAAGCTTACCTCTTTAACAACTCTATCGTAAATTTGATCTGGGAGAAATGTAAATGATGACCCACTATCCACAATGGCTTTGAAGCTTGTCTGCTCAATACAGGAGCTCCCAAAACAACATGATTCCACGCCAACAACATAAGTAACACTGGACCATGAGCCACTCATAATATGAGCAAACAGAGAGTTTAACAACTCATACATGCAAGAGAACAGCAGAGGTAAACAGACAAACACAGCACTCAAACTAATCAATTCTCTAAAATTCACAAGTGTTTTTTTTTATAAGGTAAAGATGAAGTCTCTAAAATTCATAAGTTGACATACAATTGTCCTTCTGAAGGCAGAAAAGAAGTTGTCTGCTGGCCAGCAGGCCCTTGGTCTCCAAAGAAAATCCTTCCTGAATCATCTTCCTTAAAACAAAGAGAAAAGGAGTTTCGGACCAATCCAGCTTTGGCAAGACGACTGGGAACTGAGATCTCTCCAGGTCCCAAACCCATAAGGCCATCAGGTGCAACTCCATTTAGGTAACCACCAGTTTGCTTACTACCACATCTGACATGAAAAAGAATTAAGACCTGTTTAATATAGTCTTGGCATACAGAACCATGTGAAAATGGTCCCATGCATGGAAGTCTTATTTGAACTTGAGATACAAGCAGATGACACACACCCAAAAGTGACTGCAGCCCTGGCAGAGCCGTTGGCTGCCATACGGCTGTCAGATGCAAGGTGCAAGATATCTTCCACGAGCACTCCAGATGTGGATGTATCTTCTGATACATAATTCACAGTGTACGGACAGGACTGCTTAGGGTTTTTGCAATTTGAACCCAGTTCACACAACTGATGGCTGCACGACAGGAACTTACTTGTGCTTGAACCAGATGGATTGTACTCATTTAGATCTTTACCCTGCATAATAGATGCCCCAAATACCAGGGAGCACCTGCCAATCAATCATCTGATATAAGTGCTAAACCTATAGGCAGTATTAGCAAAGACTCCGCATCTACATCGAGTACTAATATTTATATAAAGGAAATGAGAATCGTATTTTATTAGGAGAGACACCAACTCCAAGAAAACTATTCTCAGTTACCATGATGTGACAAGACAGCTCAATGATATTGAATAAAATGTAGAAATTTCTGAAGTTCCCAACATAATATATAAACTGTGTGTTGTTTTCAGATGAATAGAACCCAAATATATACAATGTAGAAAGATGAGATGACGTAAAAATCCATGAAGACATAAATAGTCACAGGTTTGTTTACCTAACGCTTATTCTGTTGGAACCTTCTTCCTTTTTATTTTCAGTTTTTAAATTAACTTGTTTCTCCGGTGCCTTAATGTATTATAGGGGTGTCCAATTAGGCCAATACTAACATAACCTGTCCAATTGAGAATAAACTATTGATAGGTCAATCTAGACAGGTGGGGTCCTGACCAATTGTTTCACTCAAACTGATCCAACCTATCTTTGACCAAAACAGCATTGTGGGTTGGGTCATGGCCCATTGGTTCACTCACCCCACTTCAACCCCTTCAAGTTGCCCAAACCTCCCAGTTAATAATCTTAGTATAATCAGCTCCCCAATGGTGTCTGTCTACTGTAGGCATAAATTATAACTAACAAAAGGATCATATCCAATGGAATTGGCGATACTGAATGTATCTGAAATAGCCTTGGACCCTTCTGTTATTCTATACTCACAAGTAAAACTTCAGTTTTTTCAAGGAAGTTAGGTTTAGATGGCTCAAATTCAAAGTGGTATCACACTACTTGTTTAGTGACATAAAACGGTCCGAGGAATCATGATCGGTTATCAACTAAAACTAAAAGAAGATATTAAAAGACAAATGGTAGAAATAGAAACCAAATAAAGAATAGGACAAGATTTGAACAAGTTCACAAAGTGTCGATTATAGACTGGGGTACTTAGAGCATGTTTGGATTGACTTATTTTAGGTATTTTTAAGCTAAAATAGCTTTTAAGCACTTTTGAAGTGTTTGGATAAGATTAAAGGTGCTTATCATCACACTTACTTTTAAGCCAAAATAAGAAAAATAAGTCAAAATCCATAAGTTAGAAATCCCAACTTATGGCTTTTGGCTTATAAGACCAGCAATAAGCCAATCCAAACGGGCTCTTAACCAGTAAAGGCCCAATTTTAGTTACCCCAACTCCGCTATAAAGTTAGAAATCATATATCATCATATATCATATATTTATATATTTATATAAAAGAAAATCATACACCCGCCTACGTGGTGCCACCACAAACCAGGATTCCCTTTTAATTTATTTATTTCCAAAACTAGTCTTCCCCTTTCATGAAAAGTTGTGACTTTTACGAAGAGTTGTGACTTTTACGAAGAGTTGCGACTTTTATGAAAAATTGTGACTTTTATGAAAGGTTGTGACCTTTCCAAAGGGTTGAAACTTTTCCAAAAAGTTGTGACATTTTCGATAAGGCACAATAAACATTTGTTCACACTACCCTTTGTTGTCTATAAATAGAGGGATTTTCTCTCATTTTAAAACAACGAAAATTCTGAACTTTTTCTTTTTCTACACAATTAAATATTTGTGTACTTTGCTCCTGTTGAGTGGTCACTACACCATTGTTTTTATATCAATACACTGGTGAGAGGATCTAATCCTTTAAACCTCAAGTACTAGAGGGGAATAATTTCCATAAAGGGCCATTGTGTGCATTCAGTGGGCTCGATTGTTTCCTTTCTGTTTCATTCTATTGTTACAGATCCTGATATGTTTTTTTAACGTCATTAATTTACACTAATGTTATTAATTATTGTTTTTGGGTACATGTTTTAAACTTTGTTGTTTATGTTTATGCAAAGTTATTGTTATAACTATTTGTTAGTACAGATTAAATAACACACATTAATTGAGTATTCACGCAAGTTTTATCTACTGAAATTGTTGAAGGTACAGTAAAAAAATTCCTTAAAGATCTATACTACCATCTCTTAAAAGACAAAATTCAAATTTGGTATGCCATTGCAAGGACATAAAGACCTTAAAAACTTTTTGGCACCTTGATGTGCAAAGTGAACCAGGAAAAGAAGACAATTAATAAACTTTGACATGGGTTCAAGGATATGCCGGACTATAGAGGAATATGACTAGACTAGAGCCTCTATTAATCCCAAAGACATAGACAACTACATAATAAATTAATTGCAGTGTGGACAGATTCTCAAGTTTACTACAAGCTGTAAATACTTTTCTTGAAGTAATAAATGTGTTTCTCGACACTGCGATTGGAATAGAACTGTAGTTTCAAATTGAACTTCATCACTCTGGTATGTTGATTTTTAAAAAACACCCAAACAAACTGAACAATTTTGGGTAATATTTTTCCCTTTCAAGTAAATATAATAAGTTGAATTGTTGTCCACTACGATACATTTTCCCTTTAATTTTTCATTTTAATAATTACTTATTATACATTTAAATTGGGAACTTTAAAATGATAGATGTAAAGCAAAATGTAGGGTTGAACTTTCTACACGTTAGAATTAGAATATTTGTTCACTTTTTTCACCCTTTTAAAATTTATTTATCCTTTCACCAACGATTACTTATTTATTAGAAAATTTAATATCTCCGATTGATGTTCATTTGATTCCCCAAAAATATCAAATAGTAACATTTCCTGGAAGCAAAAGGATAAATTATAAAATCAAATTAAAGATGATTGATTGAAGGATAAATTATAAGATGGTATACTTATCATCTTCCTTTACATTATTAATGTTTGTTACTACGTAATCTTGTATGTAAGATAATATAGTGTATAGATTTTAAGTATTATTTTATAGATTCCGTGATATTAAATTTTCACGCGAGGCGAGGGTGATTTTACTAGTTTTGAATAAACAAGAAACATTTTGAATGCAGTACGTGACCTTGTCTACCTGACAATTGAAGTGTTA
The DNA here is from genome assembly GCA_029582725.1 of Solanum chiquidenum. Taxonomy (NCBI): domain Eukaryota; kingdom Viridiplantae; phylum Streptophyta; class Magnoliopsida; order Solanales; family Solanaceae; genus Solanum; species Solanum chiquidenum. The sequence goes on from JAJOOS010026620.1 coordinate 9,304, forward strand.
CAAGTTCTAGTGACTCTTTTAAGCATAAACATAATTGGCATCAAGGTTTCTTCTTGCCTTTCCATTTAATTGACATTAAGACACTTTTTTTATGAAGTAAGTGAGATGCAATTGACATTAAGGGGTCGTTTGGTTGGGAACAAGTTATCCCAGGATTAGCTATCCTGGGATAACTTATCCCACCATGTATATGGGATAACTTATCAAATCACTATGGTATAAATGATGGGATAAGTTATCCCAATCATGGCAACCAAACAAGAAACAAAATTTTTATACCATCACTATTTATTTGTATCCCTCACACCAAACGACCCCCAAGACTTGGAAAAAAAAAATCCTCGTTAGAAGTATGTAGTTAATATAATCCCTAAAGCATTAAAAAAATTAGAAGTCAACGACGCACCTTGTGAATGTGATCTCTCTCAACTGAAGGTTAAGAATTGGCTTATATATGTTCCGATGAAAATATTTTAACCTTCCAAATGATTCACCTCTGATAAAATTTAAATGAGCGAATAGAAAGATACGGTGTTTGGCTCCAAAGTCTGGTCACAACTCACTACTAACTACCATATCTATCCTTCTATAGCAGCCCAAGTGTTAACTACAAAGATAACCTCTTTTTAGAAGAAAACTATAGAGGTAAAGATAAAGATAGTGTGCTGTATTTATTTGATAAATAATTTTACGGCGTGATGTGGATGTCAAACTGCTCAACTGAAACCAACAAAGGCAGATATCATCTACGAGCCTAACCTATTTGCAGTCACTACCAGCAAGAAGCTAGCAACAAACATTTAGAATAGTCATATAACATTCTTGATTAATATTGCATACCAGGCTACTATAATAACTGGCTGAAAGAGGAGCGCATTGTACACATTCACATGGAACCCACAGCAAGTCACTTCCAGCATCTAGTGCAACGAGAAAAGAAACATTTGGCGTTCTATAGCAGCCTAAGTGTTAACTATAAAGACGAGCTTTTTTTAGAAGAAAACTATAGAGGTAATAAAGATAAAGATAGTGTGCTGTATTTATTTGATAAATAATTTTACAGCGTGATTTGGGTGTCAAACTGCTCAACTGAAACCAACAAAGGCAGATATCATCTACGAGCCTAACCTATTTGTAGTCACTACCAGCAAGAAGCTAGCAACAAACATTTAGAATAGTCATATAACATTCTTGATTATTATTGCATACCAGGCTACTATAATAACTGGCTGAAAGAGGAGCACATTGTACACATTCACATGGAACCCACAGCAAGTCACTTCCAGCATCCAGTGCAACGAGAAAAGAAACATTTGGCGTTCCTATATCAACCCACATGTAATGTAACCTGAGCAAAAGTGCATAATATTGGATTAGTATCATCTTATAACCTGGAATGCCAACTCTTACAATATAAAACACGAAAAAGAAAAAAAATCAAGCCCCAATTCCGAACTTGCATCAAACCTTACAGATCAAGAAATGTAATCCACATACAACATTAACCTTCATTTCATAAACCCCTAACCATGTTTTTAAATTTAATTCAAGCTGAAACCGCTAATTTCAGAAAGGTTTTCAGTAACACTTTACATTTCACCCAGGTTTTCAGTAACATTTTATAGTTCATCCCCCAAGGAGAACAATAATACATTAATCAAATCCCAACATCCTTCTGTTCAATGGTACATGCATCAGTGCTCCATATCATTCCACTCTGATTATTCCACTATGTTCCATTTTTAGCGTATGTTAATTATTGAAGCTAGAGTTAAAAGATATACAAGTCCAGAAGTCAGTTACGAATTAGTTAAGCTGCAAGTTAGTTAGATATTTAATTGTTACTGATACTTGTATTGATTCAAGTTGGTTACAAGTTAGTTAGAATAGATGTTGTTAATCTCACTCTATAAATAGATGCTTTGTATTCATTCCTAATTAGTTTTTCAGAAATGAGAATTCAGTTTCTAAGTTTCTCTCTTCTTCCCTGATGGATTGTTGATGAGGTCAATCTCACACCATTAATGGTGAATTTCCAAAGCTTCAATTCAAGCTAGGCAGCTGGATTTAACATGGTATCAGAGTGTTAGAGACCTTTACTCTGTCAATTTTGCTCGTATCTGTTTCCTTCTCTGCAATTTTTTTTTGATTCCCAGTTTTCTTCATTGTTCCCCTCACATTGCTCGATTCGTTTTCCTTTCTCTGTTATCATCATGGTGGATGTTGCAGATCCAATTGTTAATCAACCCGTTCCCACTCCCACAACTCTAATTGTGGGAGGTCCATTGTATATTCATCCCTCTGATAGCGCAGGTGCAGTGTTGGTTCCTGTTGCTTTCGATGGAACTGAATTCAGTTCATGGAAGAGAGGTGTTTTACGCTCCCTCTCAGTGAAGAACAAATTAGGGTTCATCAATGGGGAATGCATGAAGCCAGCCCCAGATTCCCCCGATTATCGACAATGGGAACGATGTGATGCTATGGTAACTTCCTGGATTTTGAATTCGAATTCACTGAGCAAAGAAATTGCAGACAGTGTTGAGTATGTGTTCGATTCACTGGAGTTATGGAGTGAGCTACAGGATCGCTATGACCAAACCAATGGAGCGAAGTTGTTTCAAATCCAAAAGGAAATTAACGATCTCAGCCAAGGTACTCTAGACATCACTTCTTACTATACTAGGATGAAAAAGCTCTAGGAGGAACTCAACACATTGAGTGTTAAAAATCAGTGCAACTGCCTTTGCAATTGTGGAGCCAAGGCCACTATGCATAAGGCTGAACAAGAGAGGTGATTGATTCAATTCCTTATGGGTCTGAATAGGTCTACACAATCATTCGAGGAAGTATACTTATGATGAAGCCACTACCTTCCATGGATCAAACATTTGCCCTGCTCATTCAGGAAGAGAAGCAAAGAGAATTCAAGCCCAATAGTCAGCTTTTCACAGAATCTTCTTCATTATATGCCAACACTTCCAATGGACAATCTAGAAATAGTGGTGGTCCTTCATCTACTCGAGGGTTCCAAACTAATTACACACAGAGTGGAAATGCGAGGACACGACCTTTCTGTGAGTAGTAAGAAGTTAGGTCACACCAAGGACAAGTGCTACAAGCTTCATGGATATCCTAACAAACCCAATCCTGGTCCTAATGATAACCATCAACCACCTTGGAACTCCAACTACAAAGGCTATAAAGGAAAAGGCATTGCTGCTAATGTGCATGGAGAATTATTTGAGTCTAGTTCGAAGGAGAGTAGTGATAATACTCAAACTGGTCAGAATGGACCCTTGAGCACCTTATCCACAGAGCAATACCATCACTTGGTTAGCATGTTGCAACACTCTCAAGGAGGCAACATGAAGGATGCATTCCCGGAGCCACATTCTACAAGTGGAGCTGTCAACTTCGCAGGTATGATTGCCTGTAACTCTTCTGTTAACTTTGATAAACTTTCATGTGGATGTCTCAAAACTAAAGCTGATTTGTGGATCTTGGACTCAGGGGCAACACACCACATAACCTTTAACAAAAATCACTTCACTAAACTCACTACATTGCCATATCCCATACTTGTCAACTTACCAAATGGATATAGAGTTAAAG
>JAJOOS010026621.1:0-12319 GCA_029582725.1 Solanum chiquidenum
CTTTATTTTATCGTGTTTGCGTGCTTATTAATATTTGCCGCTAATTTTAAGGTCAAAAAAGTTCAAATCCCCGAAAGACACTCATTCTGAATTAATTACTTAACTAAACTATTCATCTTTTACTTGACCCAAATAAATAAATAAATAAGTTTACAAAATACTTCATTTAGATAATATTTCATTATTTTTCTATTAAAATGGTCCTAACAATAAAATAGTTCAAAATTTGCAAATCAAGTTAAGTTAAAACATTTTAGCCAATTAATTAATTATCGGATAACCGTATATTAGCGGGCATTTCGGGTGCTTTCAAACCCTTCCCGAAATGTTAATAGGAACCTCGAATCTCTCTTTAAAGTTTTCAATTGATTTCCTGTTTTAATCTATTGAAAATCAGTTTTCTTGATTTTTCTTAAAAAATTAAGTGGCGACTCTTAAACCAGTCTTATTATAATTTCCTAAATAAAACAAACATGACCACCCATAATTTCATTCAAAATTTTAGCTCTTGCTCTTCTAGTTGTGGTCTTACCAACATGCACATTATACTTCTTCTTGATTAACTCTTGCAACTTGAACACTCTGATATTTGGTTGTTCAATCACTTTATCTTTAAAAACACTAGCAATGAATTTAGAGTTGCACAAGTAATTTCAAGAAGCCTTTTGACATAAATGTATTGGCATGTAAGTCTTAATAACAAAGTTATTAGTCTTCCTGTCCAAACTTGCATATAACAACCATTTGCAATTTACCTTGCAATATCTCACCCTTACTCTAGTTGGCTTTCACACACTTTTCAATCTGAACCTTTCTTTGAATTGCATACTTAATGACTGTCAATCTAAACTCTTTTACACTTTCAAAAACCATACCCAATTGCCACACAATCTTCTTACTGTTGGGATCAAATCTGACACTGTCTGTGGTATGTTTTTCCTTTTTGTGTTAGGCAGTTTCAACCTGATTTTTTCACCTTCCTCAAGACAACTATCATCTGTGTCAATTTCAAAACTACAAGCATCAGAACTTGCATAATATGGTTCATCACCCCCTAGCCTTCCTTCTAAAGTATTTGTATTGATAGCAGTCTCATCAAACCCAAGATCTGCTCCAGCATTACCACATGGTACTTCTTCAGTATCTACAGGAATTCTCTCACTCTTTTCCTCCTCAGAAAGGATTTTTTCTCAGCCCTCAGTTGAATCAGCTCCTCATGAACATCACTTCCATAGTGATCATCTTCAAGTAGTTCACTATCTTCAGAATCATCACTCTCTTCAGTTGACTCATCAGATCCTTTTACAGAGTATTCACTATCTTTAGAATCTGATGGATCAGTATTTGGAGCTGTTGGGTTTGATGTAGAAGGAATATTTGAGGTAGTATTTAGAGATACATCTACCCCATTAAAAGCAGCCTCACCTACTTCATTATATTCAATGTTTTTACTAGCCCTATTTTCAGTGGTCCCAACTTTATTAAAAGTTGCACCAGATTCTTCTTCAGGCATGTGGACATATACTTCCAAAACAGCCTCATTTTGCAAACAATTACACTTTGCTAAGAGAATATCATCATTGCCAATATCTCCTAAGATTCAACTGTTAGGTGGTCGGATACTAAATTTGCAATTTGGGTTATACCCCAGTTTTTTAATGCAGTCTTTAATCTCAAAATATGATATTGTATCCACATCAACATCAACTTATTCACTCACTAACCCACCCACATATCTTGCTTCCTCACCTTCATACAATAAGGCCCCACCATGATACAACTTTAAAGTAATGAATGTAAATCTACTCATACCTATATGTATAAACATTAACAATAATTAAGTACAAGTTACTAATAGAATACAATAATTGATTAAAGAAACACACACACACCCAAACAAATATAAAAATAATTCAAGTTAAAGCAAGTAATTATTGGATTTTTTTAATGTAACTATAACCCCACACATACAGAACACACATACCCCACACATACCCCACAGATACAACACAATACTCAACATATCTTTGTCTTCTTAAAATTAGGTCTGAAATCCCACACAGACACAACACAACACCCAACATATCTTTTTCTTCTTAGGATAAGGTTATTTATCTGTAACCCCACATAGACACAACACAAGACCCAACATAAAGTTATTTTACTGTAACCCCACAATACAACGCAACACCCAACTCATCTTTGTCTTCTTGTATGTTTAAAAGGAGAACAGAACTCACACAAATATAATACCACCCAACCAACCCACATTGAAAAAATACTTTAGAATATACCATAACAACATATGTGACAATATGAATATATGAATAACAAGTTACATACGAAGTTTGATATCTAACAGTACCATAACATAAACCTTAAAAAATAAGCATGAAGTTACATTTCACTCAAAGATCGAAACCAATATTTAACAACATATCATAACCCCTACGAAATCTAAGTATAACAATAACAAAAAAACAAAATAAAATCAAGAAAAAACTAACCTTTGAACTCAACCACGATTCTTGATGACTTAGAAGAATGAAATCGACCCACAGATACACGACTGATATCGACCCACATATGCACGACTGATATCGACCCACATATGCACGACTGAAATCGAACACTAAGTACCAAAATCCAACATAAAAAATCAATTATGAATCTGAAAATCGAATTTTTGAAATCAATTTTTTGAAGATAATGTTCTTTTCCTTGTTCCTTTCTCTTCCTTTTTGGTAAAGTTAACTTGAAAATGTAAAGTGATAACTTTTTGAAATTTTGGAAAGTGTAAAAGCTATTTTTGAACTGATAGCTTACTTTTTAGAAAGTTGAAAAAGTGGGGCCCAGCGCATGTTGAACAAAGCTTTCAACCTATCTGGTTTATATTGCCACGTAGGCCGAAAAGTGGTAAAAAATTAGTTAAAAAATAAGTTCAGGGGGTAATAGGACCTTAGTAAAAGTTAGGTGTATCTCAGGAATTTTGGGCATAGGCTGGGGGTACTTATGCATTTTTTCAATAACAAAACTAGGCAACATGATTTAAAATAATTAAGCCCATCCACTTCACAGTAGGTAAATGTCAACAACTTTGACATATATAAATAACAAATCTGGGCAACATGATTTGACACAATAACCACTCGGAAGAAACCACGAAATTCATTCCTATCATTAAATCGAGTAGCCATCGTTATGATCCATTCGTGTTAGACCCATCACTGTTTTCCCTTTCATTCATGCTTCAATTTAAAATTTTAGACCATAGTTGTGTTCTCCGATCCCCCTATACAATGTAGACACTTAAACAATCCAAAAGTTAAAGAAGTAGGCATATGTATCCTATGTGGCATAATACACGTAGGATGCCATGTAGGACACAAAACTGCCCCATAGGATGCCACATAGGATACGTGTGTCTTCTTGTACAACTTTTGAAAAGTTAAAGTGTCTACATGTGCACGCCCAAAAATGAAGGGCATAGATGTCAGTTGAAGCTTAGTTAAGGGACACGTTTATGTATTATGCCTAAATTTTAAATGGACAATTTAAGAATGCTCTAAAATGTTTAAATGCAGAAGCAATATTACAAATAAACAAGATGCTCACACAACACAATCGAAACAAGAAATTACTCCATGTACTATCAAGCAACAAAATATCTAACAGGAGTAGTTACTGGCAGAAAAAAAGATTTAAGACATTTAACAGGAAATACATCACAGCAAACTCGACCGATCAACTTTAGCTCGAAATTCTGTCTCTCTGGTGCAAGAAGTTCCTTCCTCTGCCTTTTTAGTTTCCTGAATAAATCAACAAAAAGTGAAGCTCTAGTTAGCATTTGAATGATATTTGGTTGTCAGAAAATATTTTCCATCCCAAGTTATGTGGCACATTTTGGATTTCGAGAGCCAAATTAGTTTTTAATTTAACCGCAATTTTTTTGTCTTAGAAATATTTTGAGCTATCTTAAAGTACTTTCCGAAAGTTAATTGGCACATCACCTGAGATGTAGCGAAAGTAACGTCAACTCTGATCAGACCGGTAGTAAACAATGCTCTAAATTTGAGTTGAAATTATCGTCATCCCACTCCAATAGGCTCCACCATCTCGGTGATCCTCTTATTACTTTGATTTTGTTGGAGGTTTGAATAGAGAGAGGCAACTTCTTTATTTCATAGCAATTGATCACCTCAAGTTCATTCATGTGTTCCCACATACTCTGTGTCTCCCCCAACGTTCCTAATTTCGGCAAGTCTCTCAGCACTAATTTCCGAACTCTTAGAATTTCTGAGTTGTCGAGTGCCCTCTGACTAGAGCCGCATTGTACTAACAACTCTACCACCTGTTTACAATGGTTAATTGTAATTTCTTCCAAGTGCTTGGGTACAGAAAAAGCACCACCAACATTAAAAAGACATGTTAAATTACGACAATAGGATATATCCAGTTGGCGTAAATCAGAAAATTTTAGACCCAGAAGTTGACCGAAATCAGAAACACTCTTTAAATGATCTACAGAAGCGAGGCTGAGATGTTCCAGATTTGGCAGAGGGTCAAACTGTCCACTTCCTTCTTCCAATGGTCCGAAATCACAAGAACATTCGTGAATGTAGAGTGATTTTAATCCATCAAAACTCTTATTCGCAATCAACTTCCCGAGACCCATGCATTTTTCTAAGTGCAAATGTGAAGCAAACTGCAACATGCTTGAGAGCTCTCCGTTACTGAAAATTTCACACTTGGAGACACTTATCATCCTTGTTGACTTGTTGAATGGTACATGCGTTGGAGTATTCCCAACTTCAATGTGAAATCTTTTCAATCTTTTCATCCAGGTATGATCTCGATTGAAAATCGATAAGCTATCTAATCTAATAAAAAGAGATGTCAGATTGTGTAGAGATGATATCTCATCAAAAGAAGTTGGTCCAAGAACAGTCCTTGGCCGAATATTTCCCGTGGTCCAACAATAAAGGTCACCAATTTTACTATGCAGCATCTTTAACATTTCAATCCTAGGCATTTTGAGGAATAATCCTTGGCCAATGCTCTCCTTCAAATCACCTACAGGCAGATATAATAGCCTTAGATTTGTCAACTTGTCCATTCCTTGCGGCAGACAACATAACTTCATATCATCACAATCGAGCAATTGCAAATTGCAAAGATTACCAATAGGTGGTAACTCTCTCAACGAACAACAATTTTGTAGTATTAGAGCATGTAGCTGATATAAACTATTGATGGAAGAAGGCAAAGAACTAATACTAGTTCCACTCAGGTTCAGAACTCTTAGGGATGGAAATGCCAAAAAAAATTCATCTTGAATTTTCTCAAGGGGATTCTTTTGCAATAGTAATGATGTTGTCTCTGGGCATTCCATGAAGCAATCAGGTAGACGTTCAATTTTGTTGCTTACGAAAGATATTCTCTTAACAGAAGCGGATACTTTAGAATGTGATATCTTAGTTAACCCAAATGAATTATCTATCCATATAGCAACATCACGAACCACATCATGCATCTTCACACAATCCATCTTATGGGCTTCTAGCAAGCAGGCATCTTTTAGACTTTCAATCGTTGTGATTCCCCTGTTGTAGGCTTCTCTATATGTATCATGTTCACCAAGGAACCCCTCTGCCCACCAGCAATGTATAAGATCATCGATTGAAATAGCTGCCGGATATAAGGAGCAATATAAGAAACAACTTTGAATGTCACCTCTCTTTTTGTTCACATGTGTGCTTCTTTGCTTCGAGGATAATTCACTATCCTGAGATTCTAAAGAATCAAAACTCCACTTGATGACCTTGTAAACCTTTTTCTCTACATCTTTGTTATGAGGTTCGGACATTCTTAGTGATTTCATAGCATCTTCCCAGAGCTCGGCCCTTGGCTTCCCTCTCATAGATGTTCCAACAACAGTGATTGCTAAAGGTAAACCACCACACGCTCGTGCAATTTCCTTTGCTAATGGTTGAATATGCTCCAGATTGGCAACATCTCCCGTATTTTTGATAAACAGTTGCCAAGATTCATCCTCATCCAATGTGGAAATATTCAGTTCAGTGTGTGTTTTCATTTGCTTACAAACACCCAAGAAACGAGAAGTTATAATGATCTTGCTTCCTGTGTGATCTTCAGGTTGGGGCACACCAACATGATCCAAATCTATATCTTCCCAAACATCATCTAGTATGACAAGGAAACTCTTTTTTTCCTTTAGCTTTTGGAAGATTTTGCTGGCATTGCTTTCTTCACTTCCGTTGTTATCTACCTCGAGGTTCAATCTTTTGGCAATTTTTGCTTGAACCTTACTTATGTCCATTGGTTTGGGCACTGTAACCCATACCACAATACCAAAAGACAATTTAGACCTTGACACATCAATCTTTCGAAGTTCGTTGTTCAGATTCTTCACCAGAGTAGTCTTCCCAACTCCTCCCGTACCCCACACTCCGATGATGCAAACCTGAAAGGATTCAAATACCCCAAAAATTAACTTACCCACAAATGAAAAATACAACAATAGTCATGTAGAAGAAATATAGAAAATTAGAGAAAGAAGGATGTAGGAGGCTTTGATACAACAATGGTCATACAAGTACCCCGTGAACTATACCCAAAGTTCCGAGGACACACTTTATCTTTACGCGGTCCTATTTGTTGTGATATATATTATTCACTACATGGTTGGATATAAAATTCAATTTTAATAAAGATTTAAATGGATCATATTACACAAATTTTTGAAAATATATACATAAATTATCTAATTTTACGGAGAGATCACAGGTTTATATGCCCCAGATTTTTGCCCTGTAATGGATAATACGATCCCTCATAAAGATAGAAAGTATCTTGAAAATTCGGCCATAGATTACGGATACTTGATGTCTTTTGCCTAAAATCTAATTAGACAGGAATTAATGAAATTGGCAGTTGCCAAATCCTAAAATATTTAAAATTAAATGTTGATTTAATTCTAACAATTACCTTATCATCTTCTAATAGTTGGAGGATTTTGTTGATATTCCTTGCTGCTGTTGACTGACCTTTTACTGATGGTCCCGGGATGAACTCAACTTTTTTCATCTGGTAATTTTCTACCACCAAATTTGATCCAAAGCTTTCTCCAACCTCTGTAAGCTTGCAAAGTTGATCTCGGATGTTCCGTGCTTGAGTGGAGACTTCCGAGCGAAGGCTGCAATTTGGACAACATTTATATGTAAGCATCTTCGCTGTTGCGATGCTTTCTTGCATAGTTTCCCATTCATTCTCCAGCTCGCGAACATCCTCGATCCACTTGAAAACATCTGGTTTTGGTTTATAGCCTTCTCCTTCAGCTATTTCCACCTTTCCTTTGATATCATCTCTTAACTTTGTTAGCTTCTCCATTTCGTCCCTTAAGTTTTCAACATTTGATGAGAAACAAACAATATTTTCGATCTTAGGATAGATGCATTTCGATACAAACTTTCCCACCTCAACAACAAAGCCACCTACAACATTAATAAGTATTTCCATTGAACAATTCTTGAGGTAAAGAAAAGTAGATATATTTCTGATCAGAATGCTAAACTGTTTGTGCAAGGCAGAATTCAAAGAAGTAAAAGAAAAAGGCAATGACGATTAATTTAGAACTCAAGAACTTGAAATAATTAGAATTCCGAACACATAAGCTCATCCATTAATGCAAAATGCCAACAACCACACACAGAATTGTTACATTAATCTCAATAGTCCCCACTTGGAAAGATGCCTTTTGACTAAATGATTCTTTTCTATTTTCCATACATTGAATTGTCAAGCCTGGCTGTTAGCATCACAATCAGTATTGTCTTGTATATATGTCATCAAATGTAACCTATAGTCAGAGGCGAATTCAGGATTTCAAAAAGACGGGTGCACCATTGTCAGGGGCGACTCTGCCCTATAAGAAAAAGGCAACCATTTTAGGCCCACAAATTTGAGGGCCTCATTTAATTTAGCAATAATAGATTATAGGTTTTTCATAAGAAAACTATTAAATACGATTTTCGGAAAAAAATAATATTAAAAGAAAAATTATTAGAAGTTTGATAAATCTTGAGTATTATGTCACAAGAAAAATTAAATGCATTTTTTATATGAATTATTGATTGAAAAAGAATTATTAAAAGAAACCATTTATAAAAAAAAAATATGCAATTTCGCATCTTAAGAAATTTAAAAAGTACACTTTATAAAAAAGAAAATGATTTTTTTTCAAGAAAATGATTTTTTTTTCTAAAAAATAACAAACAATGGTACTTTTTAATTGATTTTAAAAAGAGGTCCTCTCTAGGAATCGAACCCTCAACCTCACAATCAAAAACCAACCCTTGAACCAGTGAGCCATCCAATCATTTGTGAGCATGGGTTCATTTATTTAATATTTACTATATTTTAAAAATTATACAAACAATATATCGAGTTTTGTCGGATGACCACGGGTTCGAGTGACCCATTTTTTACCCTTAAATTCGCCCCTGCCTATAGTGTATGGACTCTTGTAAATATGTGATTTTGTAAATTTCCAAAAACCTTTTCATCAATCAACGGCATTATATTTTAGACTGGTATGAGAAATTTTTCCGTGTTATTTTTTATTGCTAACGTTAAATGTTTTGATTTGTTGTATATACTGAATGCATGTTATGTTGTAAAATATGTTTGTTGAAAGGAAGTATACATGGATTGATGATTTGGTAAAGACTTTTTAGCTTTTCATGAAAGTGTGTTTGGTATGATGGAAAATATTTCTCTAGGTAAAAAATTTGGACGAATTAAGTTGTTTTTCTTCATAATTATCTCAACTTTTAACTTTATGTTATGGTTTTAACTAACATCAGACATTGTCAATCAAAATATTGTCAAAAATTCCATCACAGCACGATCTTCTTTGCTAATGATATTGTCGATCTATAAATTATAATAAATGCTTTTTTGAAAAATACTAGCACAAAGGTGTAATAGGCGCTCTCAGATTTCAAACTCTTGATAGCTGGTATATCATGAGAACAAAACATGGAAAAAGAAGATGATGTGCTAAATTTTGAATGTACAATTTAAGAATGCGCTAAAATGTTTATTACAATTTAACAAGATGATCACACAACACAATTGTAACAAAAAACTACAATAGAACAAACAAGGAATAAGTTATTAAGACATCTGACAGGCGCGAACTCTGCATCTCTGGTGTGATAAGTTCCTTCCTCTGCTTTTTTAGTCCTGCATGAGGCAACAACAAGTGAACTCTGCATCTTTAGTGTTATTACTATAACAATAATTTAAAATGAACTTTTTATAAATTAAGTAGAAATCACAAGAACAATGCTCTATGTAGAGTGATTTTAATCCATTAAAAGTACTCTTCTTGTTCACAATCAACTTCCCCAGACCCATGCATTTTAACAAGTACAAATCTGAAGCAAACTGCAACATGCCTGTGTAGAGTGGATATCTCATTGAAGTTTCCCCAATTTCAATGTGAAATCTTTTCATCCAGGTGTAGTCTCTAATCAAAATTGATGAGCTATCAAAATTAATATAAAGACAAGTCAGATTGTGTAGAGTGGATATCTCATCAAAAATGTTGGTACAAGAAGAGTCACTCTATTCTTTCTCATCATCCGATCTGTATCTCTCGTTTTAGGCGGCAGCATATTTAACATTTCAATCCTAGGCAATTTGAGGAAAAGTCCTTCACCGATGCTCTCCTTAAAATTACATACAGGCAGATCTAATAGCCTCAGATTTATCAACTTATCCATTCCTTGCGGCAGACAACGTAACCTTGTATTATCACAATCAAGCAATTGCAAATTGCAAAGATTACCAATAGCTGGTAACTCTTCCAAGAAAGTACAATGATGTAGTATTAAAGCACGTAGTTGACATAAACTATTGATGGAACAAGGCAATGTTGTAATACCAGTGCGACTCAGATTCACAACTCTTAGTGCTGGAAATGACAAAAAGAATTCATGGGGAATTTCCCCAAGGCTATAATTGTCTTGCAATAGTAAAGTTGTTGTCTCTGGGCATTCCGTGAGGTGCTCAATTTTGTTGCTTATGAAAGACAATCTCTTGACAGAAGCTGGCACTTCATTATAATGTGAAATGGATTCATCTATCCATTTAGCAACATCACGAACCACATCATGCATCTTCACAGAATCAAACATATGGGTTTCTAGCAAGGAGACGTCTTTTAGACTCTCAATCATAGTGATTCCCCTGTTGTAGGCTTCTTCATATGTGTCATGTTCACCGAGGAACCCCTCTGCCCACCAGCAATGTATGAGATCATTTGTTCAATCATTGTGATTTCAAAGCATCTTCCCAGAGCTCGACCCTATTCTTGCCTCTCATAGATGTTCCAATAACAGTGATTGCTAAAGGTAAACCACCACACTCGCTTACAATATCCATTGCCAATCGCTGAATATCCACCCGATTGGCAACATCTCCCGCATTTTTGATAAACAGATGCCAAGATTCATCTTTATCTAATGTGGAAATATTCATCTCGGTGTGTGTTTTCATTTGCTTACAAACACCCAAAAAACGAGAAGTTATAATTGCCTTGCTTCCTGCGTGATCTTCGGGTTGAGGCACACCTACATCATCCAAATCTATAGATTCCCAAACATCATCTAGTATCACAAGGAAACTCTTTTCCTGCTTAAGCCTTTGATAGATTTTGCTGGCATTGCTTTCTTCACTTCCCTCAGTATCTACCGTTACGTTTAATCTGTTGGCAATTTATGCTTGAACCTTTCTTATGTCTATTGGCGGTTTAGGCACGGTAACCCATACCACAACACCAAAAGACACTTTAGACCTTGACACGTCAATCTTTTGGAGCTCATTGTTCAGATTCTTCACCAAAGTTGTTTTCCCAATTCCTCCCGCACCCCACACTCCGATGATACAAACCTGAAATGAATCAATAATTTATCCACAAGTGAACGATGCAATAATAGCGGTATGGAAGAAATTCAGAAAAATTGAGAAACAAGGCTAAAAATAATGTTCATAAATGATGTGAAATTGAACAAAAATTTACTCACTAATAGTTTGGTCTTAAAATGCCCTTATGGTCAATAGTTTGGTTCAAAAATACTCTTATTATTACTTAATAGGTCAAAAATGCACTTTTCCAAAATAAATATATTATTTCATTTCGTTTTAAACACATTCATTTCCTAATAATATTTTTTATTAGCAAATGCTTATTCTAATTCAATTCGGAAAAAAAATGAAGAAATACAAATATTTTCTATTTCATTAAAAAAAATATTATTGTTATCGAAATGAAATTAATGATGAGGTTACTATGATCATATATATATATATATATATATATATATAACCTAGATTATTACTTAAGAAGTACATGTAGGCATTCTATTTTACTCTATATAAAATGAGATAGAAAAGAAAATATGATCATTTCCTACTTATGTGATTTTAAAAGGAAGGAAACAAAAATATGATTCTTTAAAAATAATATTTTTATCAGGAATAGAATGTATTTAAAAATAAAAAATAAAAAATTTTATTAGAAAAAGGTCATTTTTGACCCATTAAATAACAATAGAAGCAATTTTATTTTTGGATCAAATTATTAGTGGTAGGGATATTTTTGGAAGAGACATTTTTAAATCAAACTATTAACTTAGCATATTTGTTCAATTTCACATAGTTCGAGAGCATATTTGACCATTTTTTGAAAAAATAATAATCCACGATCCTCTATGATATGTGATATATATCAATATATCATATACTAACAAGTAGGGGTGTACAAAACCGAACCAAACCGCAAACCGAGTCAAATCGATAAAAAAAACTCGACTAGTGGTTGGTTTGACTTGGTTTGGTATTGAAAAAAAAAACCCGACTATATTTGGGTTGGTTTGATTTTAACTAAAAAAAAACAACCCGAGACCAAACCAACCCGACATTATATATATAATTTTAAAATTTTATTTTATACATAAAAATATTTACTTTGATATAATCTTTAAATATTTCTTAAACTTTTTCATAGTTTTTATCTTTTAATATATTATTTCAAGTTTGAAATAAAGATTATAGTCCACAAATATTGGTAATTATAATAAAGGTTAAATCAAAATCAAATTAATACTAATGCAACAGGAAAATCAATTCAACACTAAGAATGACAAAAATATTGAATATTTGTTCTTTGATTTTACATTGGTTTAGACAATTCAAATACATAATCTAATTTTAATTTTCTTTAATATTTAGT
>JAJOOS010026622.1:0-11742 GCA_029582725.1 Solanum chiquidenum
TGACTTAGGTAAGTTCTAGTTATGTTTCTAGGCTTAAACTGACTAAAATATCATGATTTAGGGTCTAAACGACGTATCTTAGGGGTTAAACGAAATAGGAAAAGACCAAAAGACTCCTGACTTAATTGTTGTCGGAGTGACTGACGGACGGGACTGACGGGCTGTCATTCAATCGACGGTCCGTCGATTGGGTCCGTAAGTCAAGCCTACTCGACAGGCCTTCACTAAAACAAGCATAATTTTTTACTCGGAGGTCAGATTTTAGCAAACTCGGTGGCGTTGGAAAGAGGATTCAATTATCTATCATATCATAGGTCATGGGACATATAATTCATTTTGTGCTAATAGTTATGACTATTTGAAGTTGACCCAATCACAACTTTCATCTAACTGGCTGCTGACTCTCATCTACGGTCAGACCTACGGATCTTGGATCAAATGACGGTCCGTGCTGGTCGACCTTAGTTCATGTCAGAGGCCAGGTAAAAGAATCTTGATCCACTGACACAAACCACAGACCGTGGTCTGACGTACGGACTGTAGGTCTGTTCGTGGGTCGAGACTTAGCCAATTTATGAGCTGGGTTTGGAGAGGGGGTGCAGTGGTGAACCACGGACCACCAGCACGGACCGTGGTCTGACCTACGGTCCGTGGATGGCAACCGTGGGTTGCACCTGCAACTTCTCAAAGTCGGCATTTTTGGTCTATCTAGGATACGGGGTGTTACATTAACAGTTGGTATGTCATTCTTATTCGGGGACATGATTTAGTTGTTTCTGTTCTTATTTTAGACATGTTTTTGGCTAGCTTGGGTTTTTCCCGACAAGTTATTTTATTCAATTTAGAGGCTTTCAGACAACTATTAAATTGTAATAGACTTATTATTGAAATCTATTCCAGTTATGGCTTTGGTTTAGAACTTCCACTTCAGTTTTTATATGATATGTTTAGATATGCTATGCCAAGAATTAGCTTAGAATCACTTGTTGTTTCAAGCACCGTTTCTTGACTAGGATGTATACTTGGGTCGTGACAATACTCATATCATTATAAAGTGGCTCACATATACTTATTTATCTAAGAGTTTTTTTTAGTTTTTTTTTAAAAAAATCACGTAGGGGCATAAATATGATCCTTTTTCACCTATAATTTTCTTTTTGCTTCTTTGATTATCATTATTTGACTTTCTCGTTCTTATTTTATTTTATTTTTTCATCTTTTTGTGCAAAAATATGAGTTTTTTTATTATAAAAAAAGTGTGAATGAAAAAGGATAAAAAAGTAAGAAAAAAGATTTAAAACTATTTTGTTAATATATTGTGATTTATTTTTGTATTTGTAAAATAAAATTAGTGGGGCATATATGCTAAAATTTACAAGAAAATTGTGAAAAAATAAATTTGACATCAAAATAAATTCAAATTAGCTATTAAATTAAATAAGCCAAAAAAATACGCGTGAGAAGGATCAAATATACCCAACATGAATTTTCTTATGATAATTTTAAAAAAAAATTAATTTAGAATTTATTTTTTTTCACTTCTGTTAGAGGAAAATGATAAATGTGAGTCATTTGTGTAATCATATGAGTATATCGGAACCATTTTTATTACAAGAGTATATCAACTCTAAATAACAAAATTGAGGGATATATTAGATCATTTTCCCTTGAAATAAATACAAAGTAATTAATGAACTCTTGAAAAAAAATAATTCTGAAACTTCTAAATTTGTCTAGGCTTCGAAAGTGTATTAATTGTAGGGATAAAATGAAAAAAAATTAAATAATTTTATCTTGATTTAGTAAGTCAACAGATATTTAGAACATGAGGGGTGCTTTATTGGACGGATAAAGCGGACAATTATGTTTAATGAATTAGCTTGTCGATATCGACTTTTAAATATACTAATTCGCTAGTCAATCAATAAGCAATCGATTGATTCAATATCAAATTAGTAATTATTAGGCATGTATTGACACAATCATTTCATGCTCCTTTAATTTGCTTTCACTTACTAATATATCGAAGTCCCATCAAACAAAATAAGTTTTGTATCTCTACTTAAGCTGTTATTATGTAATTATAAATCAGTAAATCACAATAACTCACACATGAAAGTTTAATAAACATTTATTTAACAAATATACTTATAATTTTTTTCATAACAGGTTAATGATTTACTCAATAAGAAAATTAAGTATAATCCTCCCTCGCACTTATAAACCGTTAATTATAAAAAAAATTAATTTTTTCATCAACCGTTAATCTGATAATTCAATACTATAATTATAAACCAATTTTTATAATTGGTTTACTGATTACAATTCGATTTTGAATAATTTTAATATTTTTTAATAAGATAATCGATTAGTATGAGACGGAGGGAGTAGTTTTGAAGTGGGAAAACATGAAGGGTGGGTAAGATTGGATAAATGTGTAGGCTAGTAGTTCCACTTGGCAAAGATTGGATAAATGTGTAGGCTAGTAGTTCCACTTGGCAACATAGGCTCCAGTCAGTCTGTTCCTTGACATTTCATAATTAATTCTGGAAAGTGATGAATCATGCAAAGATGCATCTCATTTAATGTTTGCTTATAATAGTACCATACTTTGTGAAACCAAAGCTATTACTACTAATAACTTGTTGGCATCATCTCCATATTTGTACAAGAAGAAACAAATCCATAAAACTATAATGTGGCTTTTCAAGAGAAAAGGGCCTTCTGGGTTTTCGTCTTCTTCCACGGCTGAGGAAGTTACACATGGAATTGATGGCTCTGGACTTACCGCCATTGTTACAGGTTCCACTCGATCTCCTTTTCACATGCTTCAAAATTGAAAATTATATATTTAATTGGGTATTAATTATTGTTGGTGACATGCAATGGGTGTATGTATGTATTCCCCTTTGGCTTAAAACAATAAAAGGTGACGCCTTTTTCGAGTAAGCTATGGTATTAACAGTGGCGGAATCATGATTTTCATTAAAGGTTTCAAAGTATACAGAAGTAAACCCACAGAAAGAAATCGAAGGGGTTCAATATTTACTAGCATGTATAAATAGTGTAAATTTTCACAGAAGTGGGTTTGGATGAACCATAGGCTCTTACTAGCTTCGGCCCAGGGTATGAAGTATGAACCAAGTAATTTCACATGGAAAATCTGTGGGTTGCTCTGCTTGCATTTGTTCTTTGTCCTAATCAATGGAAGACATTGGCCATGCCTAGACATGGCTAGAGAGAGCGTTAAAGCAAAAAGTCTCATATTGGTGGCCAATGAGATGGTAGACTCTTTATAAGGCTTGGACAATTCTCTTGTCTTTGAGCTAGCTTTTAGGAGGTGAGTTAAGCCCATGATCTAATTTAACATGGTATCAGAGCAAGGTCCATCTCAGCCAATGTTATGGGCCCCAAACGATCAAAAATTGCCCACGCACTCTAAGCAATGGGCGTGAGGTAGAGCTTTAAAACAAAAAATCTCACATTGGTGGTTAATGAGATGTGTGGCCTTTGAGCTAGTTTTTGGGGTTTGCTCGACAATATTCAATTTTATTAGGTAGAGTGTGAGTGGAGACTTAAGTTCAAATTCCGGTTGAGAAAAAAAGAACACTAATTGATTTCATATTTGGTGAAGCCTTGGAGGGCAGAGTTACTCGCAGGCACCACTATTATGTTATAAGTATAAACAAAAAGTATGAAGAGAGTGGGTGGTAATCCTTTTCAACCTCATGTATTTATGGAGTTATTGGAGTTAGATAAAAAATCCATCTTAAAACTACTATGTACGCCTTCAATTTGGAATCTTTCAATCCTAGTAGTTATTATATGGGTTTCGTTAGACTTCAATAGACAGAATTGGTAATTCAATTTCACTCAGAATCTCCTGATGTACACTGAAAAATAATGAAATATTGAATTCCTTGACGTAGTGATCAGGCAAGTTTCCTGTAAGAGACCTGGTTACCAATGCTTATTTGAACCAGCTAATGCAAAATCCTGTCGGTGCATGCATAGATTGAACTATTGCAGAGGCCGGATACAATCATATGCAATTGAAGCTATTGGTGTATTATACAGTGTCAAGAAAAAAAAAATCCTGTATTGGTTAATTGATCTTTATTGTATATTCTTAAGTTAACACTTCCTCATTTTCCGTACAATGGCTGCTAGTGGTTTATGGTAAACAGCGCAATTGACATTACTACTGTAAGTATGTGTATACAGTTGAGCTTACACTTGAAATCTCTTAGGTACAGTGTGCTCAGTATCTTAATTTAGAGACATGAAATGTTAAGATCTAGCAGTATTTAGTTTGCTCATGAACATCCATTTGCAGGAGCATCAAGTGGTATTGGTTCTGAAACTAGCCGTGTTCTAGCTTTGCGTGGAGTTCATGTCATCATGGCTGTCCGGAATATGACTGCTGGAAAAAATGTTAGAGATGCAATAGTTACGGAAATCCCTGCTGCTAAAGTTGATACCATGGAGTTAGATCTTAGCTCATTGGCATCAGTGAAGAAATTTGCTTCAGACTTTAAATCATCAGGTCGCCCATTGAACCTTTTAATGTAAGTGATGAATAAGAGTGGTAGTCGCATGCCTGAAGATTGCATTTTTACTCCCTCCCTCTCTCTTTCAAATAGCTTTGTTCTTCTGCATGAATCTCTTCCCTCTTCATATATATCCAAGCATGTCAATTAACGTCATCTATTTCTTTCAAAGTAATAATGCAGGAATCATGGCAACTCCCTTTATGCTCTCAAAAGACAACATAGAGCTGCAATTTGCCACAAATCATCTAGGTAAGAACTGTTTGTTAATGCTTGTTTCTGCGCAGAGAAGAGAGCCTGTAATAGTTCCATCATCTTCTTTATTTTATTTTTTATTCAGGCACCAGTTCACTTTATAAAATAAAGCATCTGATCCAAATTTACCGTCCTTCCTAATTTTACTGAAATGAAGATTGGGTTCTCGCTTAAAGGAGATCAATAGTTGATTCTCCCTACTTTTGTCATCTTAAGTTTCAGTTATAAAATGCACATGTAAAAGACCATCTGAGACCTGGTTAGAGGACAATTCATGTCCCCTTTATCCCTACTTTGTCATCCAACTCTTCTACAGCGCACACTTGACAAATCTAATAAGACTGGTAGGAAGTTGTAGATAGATGATAGGTGGGCAATGTTTTCAAAAGTAAACTTTCAAGAGGGATATTCGTACTTCCTTTTAACTTATCTTATCCATAACTATTCTTCTTTCTTGCATTTGCAGGTCATTTTCTTTTGACAAATTTGTTGTTGGAGAAGATGAAGGAGACAGCACGTAAAACAAAGAGAGAGGGAAGAATTGTGAATGTTTCATCAGAGGCTCATCGATTTGCATATAGAGAAGGAATTCGATTTGACAAAATTAATGACCCCAAAAGGTAATCTTGTTAGATTTTGGTGCCGTACTAAATTTTCTTGATTGTAAGAGAAGCCTTGCTCAAATTCATCACTTGCTCGATGGCTTCAGTGATCACCGTGGAATTTTCGCAGTCTAATAGTTCCATGAGAGTGTATAATATACTCCCTTCATTCACTTTTACTTGTCCACTTTGGACTTTGCTCGCCCTTTAAGAAACAATGATTAATATGAGTATTTTACCACAATATCCATATTAGTTGACGTAAGTCTTGGAAATTGATTTGGGGAATAAGTAATTAATGTTGAGGGTAAAATACAAAAAAATAATTGTCTTTTCATGTTATGTTAAAAGTAAATAGAAGTGGAAATCTATATCTGGAATACTGTACAAGTAAAAGTGACCGGAGGAAGTATTTAATATAGATTTCTAATGTTATCATACCAAGATCACTTGCAACTCATCACAAGTTCTTGGTTGACAATCTCTCTTGTTAATTATGGTGCCCTAAATTGTCGACCAACACCTTGGATTTCCTTCATGAGATGTTTATATTTATTGTTTTCACCTGGAGAGTACTGGGTGATACTTAAACACCAATGTGAATCATTTTAGATTATCCCTAATATGCAATCACTATATTTAACTGATCACTTGTCTTATTGGTTTCCTTCAAGCTTAATGGTTATTCCGTACTACCTTGAACTAATTAAAGATGACAAGCTTTTTGTGCTCAAGATTGACGATTCTTTGCTGTTTTTCACTTCAAGCTGCATAACTGATATTTTTCCATGATAAACAATAGTTGTCCCCTGGATATTGATTTTTCAATTTCTGTGTTGTTTGTTATCTTATGTGCAGCTACAGCAGCTATGGTGCATATGGCCAATCAAAGCTGGCCAACATACTGCATGCGAATGAGCTTACAAGACGCTTAAAGGTGGATTTTCGAAAAAAAGAATCTTGCATACTGATTTTCATTCTGATGTCGTAGTGGTTCTTGTGTAGTCTCCATTCCTAGAGGCAAACACATATATTTCTTGGGTGTAGATTTGGATATTCCTTTTGGCACATCAAGAAGTTCTTGGTTTGCAGTCTCTGACTTCTGTAGCTCTGTCACAGCTTTGGACAAGGGCACCATGCCATTCAATTGAACTCTAAATTTTTTAGTGATCTTTATTTCAAACAGGAAGATGGAGTAGAAATAACTGCAAACTCACTTCATCCTGGAACGATCACAACCAATCTTTTCCGTCATATGGGTATTTTTGATGGTTAGTAAGATTCTCTTTTCTTCCTTTTTCTATTTAGTAGCTGGTGTCTGATTAATATGAATGGTTTGTACAATAAGTTCACTACTTTATGTCTGGAAGAAAGCCTCTAGTGCTCTCACTAATACTAATATATGGCATAATGAGCAGAAGGCATTTCCATTTGTAGATTTGTGGTGTGTCATTCCTTTCTTTCTTTCTTTCCTTTTTTTTTTTTTGGGCTTCTCTGTTTTTATGTTTTCCTTAAGGTGGGTTGGAGAGGGCGGGAGGGAGATCGTTAAGAACTTGACCACTAATTTGGAGGAGGACGGGGGGTTGGAATTGAACCCTCGCATTAAGCAGTTTTGGTCCATCTGTTAACAAACTCTGACTGTTAGATTTAATGGAAATTGTGAAAAGAAATGATTTAACCAGAAACACCAAGTTTTGTCAAATCCCAGAAACAACAACACCAAAACTAGAGCAAACACCAGAAATAGAAAAAAGAAGAAACTGCACCAGGAAAATCGGCACCAAACTTCAGAAATAGACCATAAATAGCAGAAACTGCAAAAATGGCACTTCCAAATGTGAGTTCTTGGTAATCCTTTTTTTTTTCCAGTTAAATTTAACGACCAGAGTTTGTTAAATATTTGACGTAGACCAAGCATACTCACTTTTGATTGACTTAGACGACATAAACTGCTCAGGAGTACATTTAAGGGACCATTATTTTGGACCCGCCCAAAACATAAGAGGACTATCATTTTCTCATTTATAGAGTTCTAAGCCCACAAGTCGTCATAGAATATTTATGTGTAATGTTTGTTTTACATGCTAAGAGAAGCAAACATGAAATATTCGTTTCTGCTCATTACAGGTCTGGTCGGCACTCTTGGGAAACTTCTGCTTAAAAATGTTCAACAGGTATGTTCTGCATCGAAGCATTTAAAGGCATACACTGTACCAGTTCTTGCTATCAGAAGGTTTTATCTTAGGATTATTAATGATCTTCTCGTGAATCAGTTAGAGAAAACTCAATCTTCTAGGAGTTATTATAATGTGAATCGGAGGATGATTTGCCAATACAGAATAACTTGTCGATACACATGACCTTTGCTCAGATGAAGAAAACGATTTCACTGAAATAGAAACAACTATGATGCTATTGAAAGTTGAAACTGATGAGTACTTTAACATTCCATTTTCCTCTTGTTTAGGGAGCATCAACCACCTGTTATGTTGCATTGAATCCACAAGTGAAAGGGGTGAGTGGTGAATATTTTTCAGACAACAATTTGGCGAAGACGACAGCGATGGCTAAAGATGTGGATTTAGCTAAGAGGCTCTGGGATTTTAGTATGGATCTGGTGAAGTAAATGTTGTACAAAGAAAACAAGTAACTCTGTATCTTGTCGTAATTTGTGATATTGCATAAAGAGTTAAGAGATGAATAAAGTGAAGTGTTCTTAATATTATCAAATGTTCAGCTTGATTTTTTCTTGTTAACAAAAGTGACATAGACCCATAACCACTTGCTACTTGTTTATTGTCACCATTTAAATAATTTAATCACGTATAGACTTAATTATTTATTCAAATCAAATAATCACCCACTATATATTCTTAGAGTTGTTAATTAAATTATTGATATAATGATAACATGACCATCCAACTGCAGTAAGTAAACGGGTTCCACATTATTGTCTATCTCTACAACTGTAGAAGCCTGGTTCCAAGGAGTACTAATAGATTCCAGTGGCCGATCCAAGAATTCGACGAATGGTATGTATATTTTAATATGCAAAACTAAAATATACATGGGAAAACTGTATATAATAGCAAATTATTAATTCAAATTAATTGCTATAAACATAGTTTGATTTAATTGTACCCCATAGTAAACTATTGCTATTTCGCCTCTCTCGCTTTTATACAAACACAAATGTATAAAATGTGTTTGTGTTTGTATAAAGTGAGAGAAAATTGTATATATACATATATTTTCGTTCCCCTCTCTCCCCTCTCCCAGATCTCGCTCGCCACTCTCCCAGATCTCGCTGCCACTCTCCCAGATCTCGCTGCCACTCTCCCAGATTTCGCTCGCCACTCTCACTTTATACAAACACAAATGTATACATTGTGTTTGTATAAAGCGAGAGAAAATTGTATATACAAATACAAATGCATATATTTCGTCCTATACACTTATGATTATACAAATACGATCTTCCCATGCCCAATTTTCTTTTGTCTTTCTCTCTTTCTCGCTTTATACAAACACAAATTATACAATTGGAAACAGATTATACAATTGCTTCTTTTGTATATATGTATAGCGAAATAGCCATAGCAAACATAAAGTTGGCTATGGAGCACAATTATGCAATCTATAGTTATATCATACAAATATAATTTTTGTGTTTGCTATATGCGAAAGTTGTTCAATATACATTCATAATAGCTAACATTCAAGAGTGTGTTTGGTATGAAGGAAAATATTTTTCATGAAAATTATTTCCTAGAAAATATTTTAACCAATCAATACTAAGAATAAGAAAGTTGAAAAACATTTTCTGGAAAATATTTTCCTCCATACCAAACGTCAAACACAATCACCTTTGTATATCACATAATTTTCCAACAAAGAGTGTGCACCTGACCACTTCTCATTTTCCGGCAAAGAATGTCTACCAGGCCACCCTTTGCCTAAGTTGCTCCGCCCATTCATTATAGGAAAAACTACATAACTAGACATACTTCATTACCATATATACATATTTTACCTCTAGTTTGAAAAAATTACACATAATACCACTTTTTAATAATTATACCATATATTTTAAAAAGTTAAATCACAAACATAAATTCCTTAAATATTTGTATTGAATAATTATCTTAAAATATAATCTCCTTAATTAATGAGATATTAACAATTCAAATTTTATTTTCTCTCACATCACACGAGTTCTCCATGTCAACAGTATATCTACTCCCCTCCCACCCTGCCCCCACGTTCTCCTCACTTCTATCATATTCTCTCTTCCTTCATCCTCAATCTCCTATCCCGTTCATCTCCCACATTCTCTTTCTTTCTTCCTTCTCCCTCGCAGATCTTCTTCACTAAACCATCAAAAATTGGATTGAAAACGGAGCAATACAATTTGATTGTTGAGCAACACAATCTTTCTTGGGTATTTATTTATAGAAATTTTGATTTTCTTTTTCTTTCTTTGAGAAGTAAAAATTGTATTCCTTCCGTCCATTTTTAGTTATCATAGTTTCCTCTTTTAGAGTCAAACTATAAGAACTTTGACTAACATTTTACGATGTATTTTTTCAACATATTGATATGCAAAAAATCACAATTTATAGTACTTTTCATATGGTATTTGAATATCTAAATTTTTAGTTTAAAATATCGAATTAATATAATCTAATTTAACTTTGAAATTAGTCAAATTGACTTTTGAAAAACGCAACATGACAATTAAAAGTGTACGGAGGAGTAACAAAAATTTTATAGGCATAAAACTGTTTGATTGACAGGTTCAGGGAAACTCAGCGGGCGGTGATATTTCACCGTCGGAAAAATGAGAATAGGTATCTCAACAACTACAATTAACGTAAACATGTTGTTAGAACGAAGAAAAAAAAGTTGCTAGATGAGATCCAGAACCATATCAGCGCTGGATTCCAGTTCTGGACTTGATGAATATACAACGGATTTGTAGAGATACAATGTTTATTAGACGTATCTAAATGTTTTATGTATTTGCACTTTATCTATGTATCTCCCCTTATTCTATATATTCTTATTCTATATATTTGTTTATTAATTAAATGTATATGTATTTTGTATTAAATATTTATGAGTTGTTTTCTATCATATATCTGAGCATGTTGTTCTATGTATCTGAGATCTTTTTGTCATGATCTAGTGTGTTTTTTTTAGTGTATTTGAGACGGTTCTGTCATGTATCTGTGATAGCTCTGTCATGTATCTGGTCATACTTCAATGAGATAGTTGTAGATCTCACTTTTATGGAATTACGACAATCACA
Organism: Solanum chiquidenum; assembly: GCA_029582725.1. Classification (NCBI taxonomy): domain Eukaryota; kingdom Viridiplantae; phylum Streptophyta; class Magnoliopsida; order Solanales; family Solanaceae; genus Solanum; species Solanum chiquidenum. Next base: position 10,719 of record JAJOOS010026622.1, read on the forward strand.
AAATCATTATTGACGCAGTTAGCGATAATAAAGACCTATCAAAGCAAAAACACACATTTATCGAATCAAATTCCATTGAAAAGATTAATATCGAATAATTAGATACATACGTCAAATACATAATAAGTTCCAAATACATGTTATATATCATATATATGTATGAAATTAGGTGCATGAATCACATATATGTAGTGCGAGATACATATTGTTCTCTAAACATGAAAAATTGAAAAAAAAATCTCAAAATTCAAAAAACCAAATTCGAATTTCTGGAAAAAGTTGTTCACTTGTTGTTATTGGAAAATAAATGAAAAAAATGGATTTTTTTTCTTTCTAGAAGTTGTTAGAGTAATTATACTCAAAAGTTGTTAAAAGAGTAATTTCCTACTTAAATTAAGTATTTGTGATGTTGTAAATCCATTTGAATTGCTAATTAACATCAATTACTCCTTTAATTAAGGAAATAAGTTACACCCCTTTAATTTAAATTAATAAATCATGTATCTTGACTTTTAACAATGACATAAATATGTATCTGGCGAAGATTGATACATATATCCAAAAATCAAAATATAGTATAGAAAGTAATATTTCAAACTATCGTGAATCTTAGTAATTATGACATAAACTAATAAATCTTCATTATGATTATATATAAAATTAGTGCCATGCGTATTTCATGAGTTGGGAACCTAAATAAGCCACAAAAATATAAAAGTGACCAAAATAAGCCACTATTTTAGGAAGTAACTAAAATAGGCTTAGTGGAAGAAAAAATTCCACTTTATCTGATATTCTAAACGTTTTCCGTTAGTCTCATAACGTGTATATTTTAATATATAACGGAACTATTTCCTACACTTTATAAAATGGAACTATTTCCTACACTTTATAAAGTGTAAGTTTTTCTTACACTTTGTAAAGTGGAACTTTTTCTTCCACTTTATAAAGTGGAAGAAAATCTTACACTTTATAAAGAGGAATATCTTACACTTTATAAAGAAGAAAATCCGCGAGATGTTCT
>JAJOOS010026623.1:0-13698 GCA_029582725.1 Solanum chiquidenum
GACCCACTCCTTAGGCCATCAGTCTAGTGGTCTTGGTTTCGCGACCTCCCTCTCGGGCAAGCCGAAAACACATGGGTGGCTTTGTATTTGCAACTACAAACCCATTAACTTAAACCACAACCACTAGGTGAAATCACCATTAATATACATCTAACCTACCAACAAGCAAGACCCAACAATAATATCAACACATATTTGCTAAATCATACCCCAAGAATGGAGGTTTTTAGCCACACATCAAGAAATAACAAAATACACCTAAAATGATAATGAAATCAAATGGGTATAAGAAATTAAACCTTAATTTAAGCAAAGGAAGATGAATAGAGAAGACCTACTTCCAACTTGGGGAAGATGAACTCCTTTCTTCAAGTTTCCAAAACCCTCTCCAAACTTGAGAGTAAAATAAAAATAGTACTAAATCCAAAATCTAGTAATAAAAATATAATACTAAAAATCTGATACAAAGCTATAACTCTCAACGAGTATTTATAGTTTTCAAAAATATGTGTTGTGGCGGATCACTCGACGACATTAGTCGGAATCGCCGATCAACTCGACGATTCGCCTTTTGGTGAAGTTCATCGCCATCTTGCGCCGTCCTTCGGCATCGGCTATGTGTCATTGGGCGACATAGTAGTGCTTCACAGAACTATTCGGCGACACGCCGACTGCTCCCTTTTTCCGCCGACTTGATCCTTTCCTTCAGGGCTCAGCACACTAGAACAAAAGCCTTTTCAGCCTTTTCGTTCCTTTTTGCGCCTAAGTGTCCATGCTTCCACTCAAACTTCAAATACCTGAAACTTGAGCATTTTTATTAGATATTGAGATAAAATAAGCATTTGAGGACACTATTTCTATTAAAATAAAGCCCTAAATGAGTCCAATATGTGGACTCATCAGCTGTGCATACTCTTTATGCTACATTAGCCTTTAATGTGTATTTATTTAATTTTAAAATAGTTGGGGGGGGGGGGAGGGGAGGGATAGGGATAACAGGACCCTAGTTAAGCTTAGGTATTGTGTCGTTGATATTTTTCGTATAGTTCAAGGGGGTACTATGCCTTATCTCAATAATTTATATAAAAGTGTTTGACTATGTGTGGATTTTAAGAAATAAAAAGAACTTTTAAAATTTATGGTCTAAAATAAGCCATATATAAATATATACTAGTTTCACGGCACGTGTGTATCGTATCATATACTATACGATGTTGTAAAATGGAATTAATATTACTAAATTGAAGCTTTTTAGTAAATGATAATAATTGAAAGAACATAGAAAAGTGATTTTAAATAATTATTACAGATTGACATAGAGTTACTTGTCTTTTGTAATCAAAATGATCAGATATCATTGATACATTTCAAAATACATTCAAAGTTTGAATATGGGAAGAACGTGACATTTCTTTAGTAGTATTATGTTTTACTTCACTCAATTTTGTAAACAAATTTAACCAACATAATAGAAAAAAGAAATATCAATATAAAAAAGGTCATCAATAATCTTTCCTTTTAAGGTTATGACCATAAATTATGGATACCATTGAAGTACAATATTTCTCTTAAATATTAATGCTTGAAATTTAGTATGTGCATAACCATTACCATAAATATTTTGATACTTTATCTTTATACGTAATATATTTTTTTAGAAAATAGTTTTACTCAAATAATATTTAAGTAAGGCTATCATAGAAAGGTAATTTTACGAAAAATGGTACTTCTATAATGAATGTCAACACTGTTATAAGTAGAATGTTATAGAGATAAAAAAAATATATAACATCAAAAAATAGTTCTAAAGAAAATTAGGTTGTTAAAGGAAAATGCTGTTATAAGTAGAATGTTTCAGTAGCATAATTTAATGTTAATATATGAACAACATCACCTATAATGAAAAATAATAATTTATTTGTTTAATTTCTACCTTATCTTTATGAAATTGTAGTCTTCTCCTTTTTTCTGCCGCATACATATCATATAGTTATTGTCTAATGAAAGTATCTAGTATCTAGTATATTATAGAAGTTGTATCGTAACATAAAACATTAAACTTTTTCAATTAAAAAAATTGATAGATGAATAAAATTTAATGTATTATTTATAGAATCTTTAATTTGATTTAAAATCACTATTTTCTTATCTAATTATATATAGCTAGCAAGGAGTGTATCTTGTGACATAACATTTTCTTAGTTTAAAATAAACACAAAATAACAGGAAATTTATACTTAAAATTTCTTTATACTCAATATAAATATACAAAAAGAAAAAAATATATGGAACACAACTCATAGCCAATGAAGAATGAAGAAGAAAATATATGTTCATGTTATATTAACTCTAGTGTTCCATTTGATTTAAATCTCTTGTCACCAAACACTTTACTTTCTCTGTTCATTTTTACTTACATATCTATTAAAAAATATTTATTATCATGGCTATAAAATAATATTATAAGTAAAAGTGAAAATCTATTTTTGAAATAGTGGACTTACAATCAAAACTAATAATTCAATGAACTACGTTGATGCCGCTATTTTAGAAAATTAGGCAGAAAATCCTTCGTTTTAGGGTAAAAGAATAAAAAATAGAAAAATAAAAAAGATCATGTTCCTTTTTTGTATTTGTTTATTATTATTGTCTGTACCACAACTTGATCTGTTAATTTTATTAGAAATAATCAACAACGTGTGTATTCGTCATTGTTCACTCGTTATGTGAACACTAATTATTAAATTCTCTCTCGAATTAAAACACAAAACAAATTAATTGAAGAAATGAAAATTCTCGCGCACTATATATAGAAGTTTTTGGTGTGAAACAAAGTTCACAATTAATTGCACATTTCTCTGTTCTTTATTTTTTCTTTTTTGATAGAAAGTGAATACCTAAATTTTCATGTTAAGCACTTCGGCAAACCATATCAATGGATTGTTGATGTATCATTAATGAAAATTTAAATGATCTCAAATTGTCACAAAAAAGAGATCCCTTAGAATTTATAAGTAGTGAATGATTGTGATTTATGATCGAATGTAACACCCCGTAGTCTAGTAGGCCAACTAGGGCTAAGAGTGAGGGCAACAAGCCAAGGACTAGGGGCAAGAACCAAGGAGAAAGGGAAAGAGCCAAGGGAAAGGGCCAAGGATGCCCAAGCTTCCCAAGGCACTGCCCACCTTCCACAGAAGCCTTGACGGCTCGTGGTGAGGCAGTAGCTTCCTCAAGGCTTCCCAAGATGACCTCCTCCACACGAGCCACTTCACGGCTCGTGAAGCCTTAGACGGATCGTGGGAGGGGTCGTGAGGTTGCCTTAGTATTTTAGGGGTTAAAGGAAGGTGGCTTAGCCACTGGTCCAAAACCACGAAGAGGACCATGGCTCGTGGTGAGGACCACGGCTCGTGGTGCCTCTCGTGAAGGGTGGATAGTGGGCTGCCAAGTGGGGGTAATTTGGGACTTTCCGATTTTAGTTAAATTAAAATGGGGTCGTTTTTCCTAAGCCTAGTATACCTATATAAGTGATTTTACCCTTTAAACTCACCATTCAAGTCATTATTTCCAAAAGCCCAAAAGAATTCTTTCAAATGTTTTTCTCTCTAGAACTTGAAGAAGAAGAAAGAGTTCAAGCTAGGATCAAGGTCAAGTCTCCAATCCTCAAGCATTTGTGGGCTTTGTAATCAAGGTATGATGGTTTTTTATCCATGGATCCCTCATGATTTCCCCAATTTAGAAAAAAAATTCCCCAATTCTAATGTTATGGGTATTGATCCAAATGAGTTGATTATGACTGTTTATGATTGAATTGATAGAATTATATGTTTATAGGATGAATTTACATGTACCCGTGCCTAACCCATGTCTAGAAAGATGAAATTGATGTAAATGGGTTTTATGCCATGAAAGGGGAAATTGAGGATTTAGATGTATTCTTCTAGGATTGGTGAGATAGATTATAGATTGCTTGAGATTGAAGCATATAGTTATGAATTTCTTAAGAGTAAAGCATATAAACATGAATTGAGTGACATCAAGTATATATGATGAATTATGACTTGTAGGCTTTGAGATTCGGATTGTCTTGAGACTAAAGCTAATATGATGAGTTATGATTAGTAGGGATTTTAGAGTAAAGCTTACTTGATAAATTATGATGATGAGAGCTTTGAGAGTAAAGCTCATGTATATGAATGTTGATCTATAGATAGGATTGTTGGGGAAGGATTTACCCACATGACCTACTCTATTATTGTATATATGAATGTATAAATGTGAAAGGTTTTCTCACATTGAATGATTCTAGGTTGAAAGAATTGCTCACCTAAAATGAATCTAAGTCAAAAGACTATGAGATGTGATGAGGCTTGAGGTGATTCCCCAAGACCTTCATATGAGAGGGATGTGAGGTGATTTCCCATATTTCTAAGTTAGAAAACATGAGGTGATTACCCATGTCATGAGATGAACATAAGGTGATTACCCATGTCATGAGATGAACGTGAGGAGATTACCCATGTCATGAGATGATGAACTTGAGGTGATTACCCATGTCATAAGATGATGAACATGAGGTGATTACCCCGGTCATGTGATGATGAATGTGAGGTGACTATCCTTATTATATAACTTCAAGAAGCAAGGCAATAGGTGATTACCCATTAGCCTTTACACCAAGGATATGAAGGTGAATACCTATGATCCTTTTAAAATGATGTGGAGGAGAATACCTATATCATATAATGTTGGACATGGAGGCGAATACCTATAATCCTTATAAATGTTGTGGAGGCGAATACCTATATCATATCATGTTGGGCATGGAGGCAAATAGCTATGATCGGACATGGAGGCGAATACATATAACTATACTAATAAGGCAAGATGTGAATACCCATTAGCCTTTATAATAGGCATAGAGGTGAATCCACATGTCTTGAATAGTAAAGCAAGAATAATGTGAATTATGTCATGAAGGATGAATTATTTGGATTGTTGCTAGGATGGCCTTCCATGAGATGTATGACTAGAGGTGATGACCCAAGTCTTGACTAATGATAAGTGAGGTTAATTCAATAAGTAATCCTCTTATGATATGATGATTTATGTGCATTGACTATGCTTATGACTTATGTTGTTATTTCTTATGTTTATAGATTATGTCTTATGTTAACTAATGCTTATGCTATGCTTATGTTGATGATTTATGCAAGCCATCATATTTAGTACATGTGTGTACTAACGCATACTCTTGCCTACATTCTTATCAAATGTAGGGTCCGGCGATATCGACTTCCATCCTCGTGGCTAGGTTCATAGTAGAGCAAGGAGTGAAGATTTGGTGAGTCCTCATAGCATTTGAGGATTTGACCACCATGTTCTTATGTCTTTCATTTTATGTTAGAACTATTGTATGGGTTGTGTCCCAAGATATTCATGTTATAGATGGTTTGAGATAAAGTGTAATAGACTTTCGCTTTGTCTTATGAAACTTAGATGTTATGAAAAATGCTTTAAATTTCCGCTCATTTCTATTACTTTATGTTATGACATGCTAAGGGATTGTATGAGGCCTCTCAGGGTCTTGTACACCTTGTTACATCTAAGGGGTACCCCTGGATCGTGACATTGATTAAACATGAAGGCTGAAATTATTGTTACTATTCATAGTAAATAAGTTTTTTTTAATAAATAAAATATTTAGGTTAATTAAAAGGATATTAATGTTCTAAAATTATATAAATAATATTGAAGTATGTATATGATAAAAATAGTAAGAGGAAAATACGAGTGTGGGTGATTTTCTATAATTTATTCACCAGCTCTTTCTTATGCGGTACCTCAAATTTTGTTGAATTTTGAACTTAATCTACTATTGTTAATAACATTTAGATTTTTTTAAGAAGAGTAGAAAACATAAAAAATCGTAGATTAAAAGTGAGAGGAAACCCCTCTTTTATAGCCAAAAAAGTAGAATGAATAGGTACCTCATCAGAAAAGTCACAACCTTTCGAAAAAGTCAATGTTCATCGGAAAAGTCACAACCCTTTGAAAAAGTCACAACTTATCAAAAAATGCAAAACCCTTTGGAAACTACACAACCTTTTTAAAAAATCACAACCTTTCACAAAAGTCGGAGCTCATCGGAAATGTCACAACCCCTCAAAAAAGTCATTAGAAGATTTAAATAATAAGCTTAGCACAAAATAATTATGTAGATTCTTTTGTGAATGTTCAATGTGGATCTTCATATATATCTCTTATTCACAAGAATCTATGAAGATGGTCAATGAAAATTTTTATTAGTTAAATGCAATAATGTATACATTTATTTATTTCAATTTGATGAGGTTCAATCATGTAATTAGTCGTATCTCACTAATATTACATTAAAGATGATATTTGTTTTGTATTTTTCTTGTCATCTAACCAGATGTTCTTTTCACGTTAAATTGTTTAGATCTCATATGAACATGTGGAGAAAACTAAATTTTATCTTCTACAACTATTTTTTGTATATTAATTTTTATTTTATAAGTTATAACATAATAGATGACGTTCTTGTTGTTGACTCTCATATTTGACTTCTCGATTGACTGTGTACATAAACCAAATATAGTTATCTGACTGTCCATAGTTAATTGAGAAAAGTTTCCTTTTTTTTATCGGAAAAATGAAAAATTAAAATTAAAGAATATATTCTATCTGTGAAATCATATATATAATCACTTGTTCATCTTACACCCAACAAAGATATAGTTCATATAGGAAAAATAACAACACCGTGTTATCACATATATAGGGGCGGTATAATAATATGAAAAATTATTGATCAAAAGTTAATATAAGAAAAGTTGAAAGATAGAAATAATTAATGTAATAACAATGAAATTTGTAATATTATAACTAAGAATGTAAAAGAGTGTCAAGAACGTTTCCAATAATTAGTAACAACTAATATAATGTTATAACTAAAGAATTAATGTGCAATAACTGAAATTTCTAATAAATTGTATACTTACATATATTCACATATTTCACTTTTGTTGTGAGTATTTTTCTAAAAGAAGAACTCGGAACATTTTAAAATAATACATTTGTGACATATGTAATACTTTAATTTAAATACAAATACCCAACCAAATATAAATATATATTTGCATTAATGAAAATATTTATCTCACAAAAATTAGTTATTAAATAAATAATAAAAATTAAACTAATACAAACTTCAACTGGAATTATTACAAGTCATATGAACTTTTGTTCGTCTAAAATACTGAAATATTAAAAATAGTTTTAAAAAAAAGGGTGATGTTTACATAGTAAAAACTATTTTGAAGCAAACTTCCTGGCAATCTAAATCACATAAGTAGCATTGATAAATAAAGTCATTATTTTATCTTAAACATAAAAAAAAATAAAAAATTGTGACAATTCTCTAAATTTTGGGAAAATATATTCAGAAGTATATATCTACATCACAAGAAAAATTGTTAACACAAACAAATAAATTTAAACTACATCATGTTAACTTCATATATTGAAACATTACATACTAATGTATATATTAAGCAAAAAAATAATTATTAAATCATCAAAAAAATTTCCTCAAGTACTCAAGGTTATGGAATATATCCTCTTAGGATAGAACAACTTACTTCATCAGAATAGTGGTACCTCATATCCCGCTAAACTTCGAACTCACTCAATGACAATAAATCACACAAAAAATTTAAAATGTAAGAAGAAGAAGAGTAGAAGATTAAAAAAAATTGTGGTTGAAAACTGAGAGGAAGCCCCTCTATTTATAGTCAGAAAGGGTAGTATGAACAAATATTGTTTTGTGTCTTATCTGAAAAATCATGACATTTCCGAGAAGTCACAACCCTTTGGAAAATTCACAACTTATTGAAAAAGTCACAACTCTTTGGAAAAGCCACAACTCATCGAAAAATCGCAACCTTTTAAAAGAGTCACAACTTATTGGAAGAGTCACTACTTATCAGAAAAGTCACAATCTAAGTTAGGAATATTATAGTAATTTAACATTCAAGTTAGGAGTTCATGTTTTTAAGGTAATATAGATATAGATAGATATGATAGATAGATATATGTTGTATATGAGGCATGTTATACTTTTGAATAACAAGCCTTTAAAGGTTAAATTGAGAGTTTAAAGTTAAATTATTAGTTAATGTATAAATATATCATTTATAACGAACTAATAAAGATAAAATGTTACATAAATTAAAGTGGAATAAATACATATATTTTTTTACGAGAATATCCAAGTGATCATCATTCACCTATTGTAGCTCTGTGGTCTCCACCTTGAATAATTTAAACTCACATCATTCACCTATTGTAACTCTGTGGTCTCCACCTTGAATAATTTAAACTCACATCATTCACCTATTGTAGCTCTGTGGTCTCCACCTTGAATAATTTAAACTCACATCTATATTATGTGTGAGATTTCATTGATATCACTAAATTGTAAACCTTGTAACTAAAAGAAGAAATCAAGAATGTGGAAATTGAATATTGCTAAAGGGCAAGATGTGTCATATTTATACAGCACAAACAACTATGTTGGGCGACAAACATGGGAGTTCGACCCAAATGCTGGAACGACAGAAGAACGAGCCGCGATTGAAGAGGTTCGTCAACAATTTTGGATCAATCGTTATAAAGTCAAGCCCAGTAGCGATCTGCTTTGGAGAATACAGGTTTATAACTATCTTCTTTTTTCTATTTGATCTTCTTGAAGATTAAGATTATAAAATTAGTTCACAACAATATGATTAGTACAATTTGTTTAAGTTCACGAGTTAGTTATTTGCTCTTTAACTAACTCAACCATCTTGACGTGTCCAAGTTTAGCCCATCTATAAGTTTAACTTATCTTTTGAAATAACTATATATGTCGCCAAATTGATTCATCAAGTTTCTTTTATCAAAAAGAGATTTAGTTTTAGTATTGTTTGGTAATTAATCAAATTATCATAAATTAAAACTTGATAAATATTAGACAAATTGAAATAAGTCAACTGTTTAAGTCAGCTAGATTCATTTATTGGTTCAGACCATTTTAAAATGTTTAGGAAATTAGTTTTATACGCTACTTATAAAATATTATTAGTTTGTAGTTCATTTCATAAAATATTTTTATTTTTATAAATAAATTAAAGAATAAAACTTAAATATGTCATCAAACTTTTAGTGAATGCTCATTTATGTCATACTATTTCTCGAACACGTGCTTCACACATGTATTCCATATTTTGTTCAATTTTCTTAAATCACACACACAAAAAATATAAAAATCTGAAAGTGTGTGATGCATAACATAAAATTCAGAAAAAATGCTCAGAACACAACATACAACACAACAACACAAAATTAATAAATAGCACTGTAGCTACAAACTCCTTTAGGTAAGTATAAAAAATTAGGCTAAATAAATAAAGTAACAAAAAATTCATCAAAAAATATAAATTGAAACTTAAATAAACCAAAAGCCGAAAATGCTAATTAAACAAACAAATTTGGGAAAATTACGCGGTTAAGCAAATTTATACTACTTAATTACTCATCATAGCTATAGTTTGCTATAATTACCACTCACGACTAACATTATACATTAATTACGCGGGCTGACTTCGAATTTGTATAATTAGCCACGTTTGTATATGTATAATTCGCCAGAATATACAAATAAATATGTATAATATACAATTATCTAACCTATATACATATACAATTCATCTCTCTCCCACTCTCTGCCCTCTCTCGCTCGCCTCTCTCCTCCCTCTCACAATCTCGCTCGCCTCTCTCCTCCCTCTCACAATCTCGCTTGCCATATATACAAATGCATATGTATAATATACAATTATCTAACCTATATACATATACAATTCACCTCTCTCCCACTCTATGCCCTCTCTCGCTCGCCTCTCTCCTCCCTCTCCCAATATCGCTCACCTCTCTCCTCCCTCTCCCAATATCGCTCGCCTCTCTCCTCCCTCTCCCAATCTCGCGTGCCATATATACAAATACATATGTATAATATACAGTTATCTAACCTATATACATATACAATTCACCTTTCTCCCACTCTTTGCCCCCTCTCTCGCATTTATCCTCTCTCTCCCAGTCTCGCTCGTCTCTCTCCTCCATATAACATGTAGCTACGAATTGTAATTATCAAACTATAGCTATGAAGAGCAATTGAGCTATTTTTGAGTGGCTATATGTGAAAGTTCCCCAACAAATTTCGAAGCTATACAACACAACAAATAATTTAACTAAGAGAAAATACATAAAAATCCTCCTAAACTTGACAGCAAAACTTACTTTAGTACCTACAATAAAAATGACTTGTAGCGAAAGAAAATACAGTCGTCAAAAGACTATAACGACCGGATAAAAATTGGTCGCCGTTGGTCGTTAAAGGTTAACGACCGGAAAATCCAGTCGTTAAATACCATTTAGCGACAACAATTAATCTGATCGTCACTCTTGCTTACGAAGAAAAAATTTCCCTTCGTTGATGCTTGTTTGGTCGTTAAAACCTTTTGAATCATTACGTCCAGCAATTTCAATTGTTACAAGTTCTTTAATAAAAATATTAGACAATTTAAAAAGAAATAGATTATAACACTACTAAAAAATATACACTGTAAGATTACATGACATTAAAATTTACAATTTCAACAAAAGAGAATAAAATTGTAGCTTTTACAAATGTGACATCTCTAAGCAGATTTTAACAAAACAAAAATATATTGCTTCAAATTGTTCTACACTTTCTTCAAGGGTAGTAAGTTCTGCAAACTCCAGCTTGTATATTGTAAATTGTGATATGTTAGAAAAAAAAACTAAGGTCATCTCACCATATATAATAGCAAAACTTCTAATATCTAAGCAATAGAATGTGCACGTCAAGTGAGGGATTCCCGTAAAGCTCAAGTTCAAGCTCTAGAGTATCAATTCTTAATAGCACATCATTTATCTTGTCCAAACCTAGTAAGATCATAATATATATTAATCAAGAACAAAACTGATAGTGACAATTTTTGACAACTTGGTAAAAATAAGGAATTCTGTATGTTCAATTAATTGAGAGCTTAACATAAACAACAATTACCCTTTCTGGCCAATGATAAAATTACTATGTTCAATTGATTGAAAGCTCAAGGCATCTCCAAAACAACCATTTTATAACGTCCTACCCTTTCTTCTTTGGAACATCTCGCTGCACAAGAATGAATTAATTTACAAACTAAAGAATACAACCCTCAAAAATTAAGAAATACCATCAACAAGGTTCTAGAGTACATATTCTTAACATAAAAAACAAAAATACTAAACTACCAAAGCCATAAACACAAGCCTTATACAGAATTTCATATCACACTGAAAACTCCACAGCAAAATGCATATTATATGACTAGTACGAGAAACATTTTAAGAATATTCCATCTCTATAAAGGCCATCCGCTATACATATGGATTTATTATCTTAAAATGTATTTCAAAAGACATTATTAGCAAAATATAACATCAATAATAAGTTGGACGAATAGTGTTTCAAATGCACATTGCAAGTCATTTAACTTTGCTTACTTTAAACTCTATCAAGCAGGATTATTTTCCTCAACTATGATAGCATAAGATATGCAACATTGTCAGTCCTAAGGTAAAATCTGTAAGCAGCAATAATGAAGGACTAGTAACAACTGAAATTTCGACAATATTGAAACTCAATAACTAAGTTATAAGCTCCATCCCATATTTAAGAATAAAAGAACAAAGACTTGACTGGACGGTATTCACGACTCAGCTGTTAGTTAGTACCCCCTTGGTTTCGGGACCTGGAGCGCGAACGAATCTTCCGAGGAGGAGTTTGATGGGTTGGAAGGGGTTAGTCTCCTTTGATTCGTAAACCAACCGGAGCAAGAACTGAACAGAGGCTTCAGTGTCCACTTAGGAAGCCCTACTAATACCAAGAATTAACATCACTATGGTCGGGCTATCGAACACGGGGTCAGAAGTAAATTACGAGTCGGACCAATCTGCGAATCGAGCGAGCTCCCCTTGCGTATCTTGAAGAAAGAGTAGGCTTAAGTAATGGAATAGGGGTCAGGTCAATAATAGCTATGCTATTGCCCTACTGATTTAAGGCCTCCGCCCGATCCCGAATGCACATCCGCAGTACGGCACCTGAACTCGAAGCTACGATCAGATCCGATTGGATCTGGTCCTATCCGACCCAACCCCGGAACTTAGAACGGCATGGACAATTATTCCCTTTCCTTCTTTCTTGTTCTCTGCTTTTAGTCATTCTTTTTCTGTCAAATTCAATTAAATTAGTGGGAAGGGGAAAGAGAAAAATAACTAGATGAGTCCATGACAGGAAGCAACTTTTTACGTAATTCGGTTTTTTTTCTTTATTTATATATCCATTCCTCTTTTATTCTCCAGGGTTGTTCCAAGGAGGGGGATGCTCTCTTCTTTCCTTAAGGTAGAAATAAATGATAAATCTTGTCATTTCCTTGCATAACATGTTTCATATAAATAATAAATATGGCAAGATAAGAAGTAGGAAAACTACATCGATCTCCACGAGAATCTGAAATATTTCAATTCTGATTCATTGAGGAAAGACCAATTCTCATTCAAAATTCAGATTGAATCATCAATAAAAATAATACATAAATTTCCTCATAACTTATAAATGTAGTAGTTTTACAAATTCATAAATTACAAATTAAACACACAATTTATTTTATACATGAATAATTTACCGCATAATCTAATATAAAACTTGGGAGTATTACTTATGTAGGATTTAATAGTTGTACAACTCACCTCCAAATGAAGTTGAAATAATTACTTTTTGAGATTTGTTATTATACCAATAAACTTTTTGTTGAATATTGTTTTTTTAATTAAGTGTTCCACTCTTAGATTTAGAAGGAAATATGCACATCAGACCCACCATTACTTTTCTGATTCTATACAAGTACATAAATACCTAGTGTAGAAAAGATGAGAACCAGGTGGAAACTCAATGTCGGGTCACAAATTAACAATTTCAATTTCAGTCCAACTATAATCTTTGTTGAAAGCTAATCCTCTAGCTATGCTGGAGATACTGAAGTGAAGAAGAAGAAGAAAAGAAGAGAAAATGAGAGCAACAGTGTAAACTGAAAAATAACCGACTTGAACTTTTCATTATCAACAATGCACTATTTATACACAGTCCCTAACTAACAGTGTTTAATTACTCCTGTAACTAACTATCTAACAAACTAACTGATTCAGCTAATTATATACAATTTACATTTTATCACTCCCCCTCAAGTTGGATGGTGGAATATGTCCAGCATTCCCAACTTGAACAACATGTTACTATGCAATTGCGTTCCTAAGGCTTTTGTAAAAACATCTGCCATCTGCTCCCTGCTTGTTATGTACTCAGTCTTGATGAGCCCTTCTTGTATTCGTTCTCTAATAAAATGGCAATCTATTTCGATGTGCTTTGTCCTCTCATGATACATGGGATTTGAAGCAATTTGTAATGCTGCTTTATTATCACAGTGCAACTCCATAGGTAGTGTAATCTTAGCTTTAATTTCCTGTAGCAGACCCTGTAACCAAACTAACTCTGCAACAGTGTTTGCCATGCTT
>JAJOOS010026624.1:0-14876 GCA_029582725.1 Solanum chiquidenum
TTTTATGCTTTGTTAAAATCTAGAATTATGGATCAAAGATGGAAGAAGGTTCCCTAGATTCTATAGATGAAGTACTTAAAGTGATGAACCTTGTAGGGCTAATTCCGAAAGTACTTGTCTTTTGTGACTTGGTGAGAGGACATGGTGAACTTTTGGGTTACCCTTAGTATTCCGGGGTTTAGTTATGGACCTAGGTGGTTGAATTGTATAAACCAACCTAGTTCTTATAAGCCTTATGATGAGATGAACTTTGATGAATAGTGGTGCTTGAGTGGTACCTATTGATGTTGAATTAGTAAACTCATTTTTATGAGGGTAGAAGTGAAATCCTCTATGGTTGAGAACCCTTTTGTGTGAGGAATGTGGAGACTTAACTATGACTTCTTTTAACTTTAGAAATTATGAGAGTGATAATGTAAAGAGCTTGTCTAGGCTTACTCCATATGAGTGACAATGTGCTTAAATTGTAAGGATATTGAGTGTCTTTGATTTCATAATCTAAGCTTGTTCAAAATTTTCCATCTAGAGAATCCCCTTGAGTGATGAATATGAAAAGTTGAGCATTTTGGATGTTCATGTTTAGGTTTACTTAAAATCCTCACCTCATGGAGTATGGTGAGTTCGAGGAGTTATAATTTCGGATGGTAGGTTCCTGTGAGATTTGAGTGGTGTTGGTAAGGTTGCTAGTGACCAAGAGTGCCTATAAGAGAACCTCTCTAATGTAGAAGTGCCAATTGGGATCTTAGACCTGAAGGTTAAGAAGTAGGAGAGTAAGTAATTTCTACTATGTGAATGTGAGGAGTGGTGTTTAAGTAAGGTTCCTTGTGAAAGGTACTTAATTGGGAGGCCTAGGGCCAATGAGATGTCCCAATACCCTTATGTTCCCTTCTATTCCTCCCCTAGCTTAAAAATGATTAACTTTCCTTGATTCATTCTATGATTTTGGAGTCTTGAATGTTATGTGTGTCCTTTAAATTCCTTGTCCCATAGAGTTACTTTTGTTAACCTTGGTAGGAATTGGATGCATGGTTATTAGACCTCTATTGATTTAGAGCCCGAAAAGGTTAAAAGTGAGTCTTGGTAAAATTTGAATTTGTGAGAAGGGCATAATGTTGAGGTTGTTGTAAAAATGGGACTCATTCCCAAGGGGAAGGTCATGTGCTTGTAATGCAACATTGATTAAGAGTCCCAGTGTCCTCATATTTTCTTCTATCCCTAGTTTAATTTGAGTCCAAGGATTTCCTTTTTGGACTTTATTATGTGTAGGAGTAATGTGTATCTTAGGAATTTCCATGATCTCCTTAGGTTATGCATGCTTTTGAAGAGATTTTTATTTCATGTAAATGGATTCTTGGTAAATTACATGTTTCTCATGTTGTTGTGCATCTCAGTATGGTGATTGTATATTTGACTCAATGAGGTAATTTAATGAACATGCTTGGTTATGCTTATGATGAAAGGGTATTTTGACCCCATATTGAGGTGTTGAAATTTCTTTAAAAGAGAAAAGATAAGTTTCCCTTTCTTTAGTATGTGATCTTATGATGTTTGGAAGTGTTGGTATAGGCTCACTCTTAAGGTGTAATGGTGTGCCTAGCCAATATTATTGATGTGTGCCTATGAGTTGTATTTACTTTCTTAAATGATGCATGTTCATGAAAAAAACTAGTGTTGTGCAATAAATTGAAAATTTGGTGAGTTGACTTTTTATGTTGTGATGTGTTTGGTATGAGCTGCCAATTAGACTTCTTGAAAAGGGAATTATGCTCAAGTGATAGGGAGTTGAGAATTCCTCCTTAAAAGAAAATCTCTTGGTAAGGTACTTGCACATAGAACATATGAAAAGGTAAAGATCATGTCATGATTAGGAGAGGGTAGTTCCTCCTATGAACATGAGAAATGTTTATGTGTATGATGCATGATGAATTGTAGGTGTAGTTCCTACTTTCTTTGTGTGGTATTGATCATGTCTTAATGGGGAGTAGATGTTCCTCCTATGCTTATGCATTATTTTATGATTGGCTTTACTTATGATATGAACTATATGAAATAGGACTAGGATGTATGATAAGAATGTGTTGCATGAGCTAGGACTAATGCCTACTCTAGGAGACCTACTTAGTATGAAGGGTATTATGGGATGCCACTCATATATGGCACGAGTAGACTTCTAAGGTAGTCATGGTTTTAGTACCATTCTTAGTGTGATGATTATGAATGATGCATGCTTTAAAATGAATTAGCTTTACAATTGGTTTTCCTTAATATGAGCTCTTGTTCATGACTAACCTCCTCTTATACATATTGGTTATTAATGAATCAAATATGAGATTTGTATGATGTTGGATTGTTTATGTGATATTATGACCTTATATTAAGTATGATCATGGTGGCCTAAAGGTTATACTTAGTGTAGGTAGGACTATGGACCCTACCTATGCATTACACAAGTAGGAGCCTAAGGTTACTCATGTAGGTGTTCTATTAAGATGTGGTGAATTTTATAAATGACCATGCAAGTGTATTGTATCTTTTATAAGATGGTATGTGCATATTAACTATGTATGAGAATATTGTCTTCATGAGAGTTGTATTGAGCATGCTTGATAAAGAAATATCATGTTGTTTCTCTAAATGCCCAAAATGATGCTCATTGAAATGGAGAAGGTATTTCCTCCTATAGTTATGTGAAATAATGAGTTGGGTGCATAATGATGTAGTGGATGAAGTTCCTATGTGATGTGATGCTATGATGTTGTTTGATGTTGGTTGTTGTTGGCCTACTAGTCTTGAGTCATTTTCTTCCCTAGAAAAGGTCAAAGTGTCATTCGGGAACGAATGTTCCTAAGGGGGGGAATATTGAAACACCCCGAAAATCTAATGACCTAAGCTAGAGCCTTAATTCATGAAAAAATACTGAAAAATAGTTAAAATGATGTTTCTAGACCTAAACTAATGTAATTAACTTAGTTTGGAAGAGTTAGAGTCTAAATATCAAGAAACGACCATGACGTCCGGAAACTAGTGAAATTGAACTAGTAGGTGTTCTTAGGCCTTAGGAAGGCTTGGGAGCGTCGTATGATGGTATAATCTTGTAAAAAAGTTTTAAATAGGTAAAAAAATGTTTTTAAAGTCAAAACATCCGGGTACGAGCCCCAAGGACCACCCAAAGGGTCCTTGAGGAGGACCTAAGTGTTTGGCCAAAAGCTGTCTAAAACAGCTTGGCCTACGAAGGCCATTGACGAGCCGTCAATTGATCCCCGCCCCATGGATTGGGTTTGTGGATCAGGCCTGCATCAAGACTTGGTTACCTACAACAGGGAAGCCTCAGTCAAGAACCAAGAAGGCAGTCCATGCCACGTGAACCCATCCACGGTCTGTGGATGGGCAAGCGTAGGTGCTGCCAACTTTCCAGGCCTCTAGTTTTAGGTTGGTGTTTTAAAGTTTAGTTGATTGATTGATTAAGGGCTTATGAGTTTGTTTATTTAGTTATTTAATGACCCTTTTAATATAAAAATACCCTAAACTAAACCATGGAATCGTTTGGAAACTAGACCCCCAAAACAATCCCCCAAACAGTTGCAAAAAAACAGATTTTTGGAGGTGACCTACGGATGGCCATTGACTCCCCCGTCAATGGATTGACGCCCCGTCGATCATGAACATCAGTCCATACTTAGTTTTTTTAGAGGCCTGCAACATTTACACTCCCAGACCCAAACCACGAGACCAAACCACGGACCATTAAACAATTGACGGTCCATGGATGGCCAACGTAGATGCTGCCAGTTTTCAGCTTTTTATTTATTAGTTGGGAGTTGACTTTCGAGTTAGTTATTTAACTAGGGGTTAATGGGGGTTGGTTAGTGGGTTAATTACCTAAATAAACCTAACTATAAGATCCCAACCCCATTAACCTAAGTCATTCTAACTTAACACACCAAATCAAATCATAAACTCTCTCAACTCAAGATTCCATTGAAGAAGGTCAAAGCTTCAAGTAGGGCTCAATAACTGATCTTTTCTCCATAATTATTTGAAGATTAAAAAGGTACGGTTCATTTTCACTCTTCGGAATCCTTTCCCCAAGAGGTCCTCTCAAATTAAGCTTTCTATGGTTCCCAAAAAAAAGCTAGGGTTTTACTCCTACACATGGGTCACTTTATAAAACAAATTTTATGAACCAATTGTGATTAATTATGATTACTTAGGGTTGATTATATGTATAATGATGACTAATTGTTGTTGTCCACTTGATATCCCCATAGACCCATGTTCTTCCCCCATTTCATAAATCATGGATTTGATGTGGTAGATTGGTTGAAGATGATGATTATATCAATTGATTATATTGATGTTAGTTATGTTATTAATTCATGAATTACCTTATATTATGTGATGGTCATGCATTATTGGGTGATTGAAGTATTAAGTCCCATGAAGGGCAAGAAGGTATGAATGTTGGTTCTTCATTGAACTCATGTATGAAAGATGAATTACTTAGTTAGTAATGATGCTATATCTATTGTGTTGTTGTGATGTTGATGACATGGTTTCCTCATCCTTAACCCTATACACTTGAATTAGCTATGAAGCATGTATGTATGTTATGGTATTATGGTTATATGATTGAAAGGTAGTTCTCATGATTATAATGTAATGTTAAAGTGAAAGGTTTACTCACTTCCTAGTGTTTCTAAAGTGAAAGGATTATTCTCACTTATGAACATCTATGAGCTATTATCATAAGATGTTTACATGAGAGTCTAGTAAAGGCTAATGTGATCTTATGAAATGACTAAAGATGATTACTAAAGGGAATAGGTGCTTAGCACCGAAAGGGCATGTAAATGAGATGGAGGCTTTTACGATTAGCAAGTCCGGCCTCCCACATGGGTTACTTTTACGTTTAGCATGTTTGGGTTCCCAATGTATGTGTTGTCTCATGAGATGGAAACATTCTACGTCTAGCGAGTCCAGGTTTCTAGTAACAATCTCCTTGTCCCTTAACTATGTGCCAACATAGGACTATAGCTTAGTGGATCCACCTAGATAGCTATGTATTAAAGGTTTCACCTTAGGCAAGTGGAAACCCTCTCTTTTCGGTGTGGGAGTAAACACCGGATTCCATGTAGCTCACATGGTCTATGTCGGTTATTGCAATCTTTCCCTAAATGTAAAAGTAAATGAATGAAATGTTATTAACTCTCACTAAGGCTTTCTTAAGGGGTTCTACATTGTGGAATGGAGGGTAGGGACTTCTCTTACACATTGCACTTGTGGGATTCTAAAAGATGGTGGTAGTAGTGTTCTGTTACGGTTATGTTGATTATGACTTATGTATGGTAAGCTTGGTATGAATGTTATGAACATGATGGGTTTCATCTTATGGTATGATTATGATGAACATGATACTATGAAGTAGCTTGTCTTATGTGATACTTAGCTTTTGATAGGGTTATGGGATCCTATCCTTTGCATTGCACTAATATTGCTTGGTTTGTTTACATATTGGGATGATATTATGTTGATTTGGCTTATGATGTTTACTTTATGTGCATAATGGGTTTTTACTTGACAAAAGCATGTCTTTAACTAAAATGTCCTTTTATGCATGTTTTAATGGTTTTTATGCATAGTAGCCATACTTAGTACGTGTGTTGTACTAACCCATATTTTCTTCCCTTTTCCCAAACAATGTAGGTTCGAGCCTTTGAGGAGATTCAAGGCTATTTCTCAAGATACTTGGATTTGCTTCTCCAAGTGTGTGAGTCCTCAAGTCCGAGTACAAAACCCCCTATGTTCTAGATTTTTAGTCTTTTCCTTATATTGAAAGACATTATTGTATTTTCCTAATCTAGACTTCCTATTGGTGTAAGGGCTAAGTCCCAATTTCTATACTCATATGTCTAGATTGTATGTTGAGACAAAGTTAGTTTCTATTTTTCATATATGAAGAGAAGTTGAAATTCCAAAGTAAAAGTTTTAATTTTCCGCTATTTTTCTATGATATATGCAATGATGCATGTTAAGGGCTTGTATAAGACCTCTGAGAGGTCGAGTATGCCGTGTCCAACTAGGGGGTGCTCTCGGGTCGTGACACATGGCTATAAACATTAATAAAGAAAAACATAATGCAAGTTTGGGGTGACACAAATGTCAAATATCGAAGGGGGGTTATAGTCAATTATCAACTAAAACAACGAATAATATGAAGAAAAAAAATATGGAGACGGGATTCTTGGGATGTGAATCTGATTATGGTCTCAAGTAAACAATCGAGTAATTGTAATTAATAGCAAACAGATGCAAATTGGTGAATAAGCTAGACTTTAGTGGGGGTAAGCTTTCTCTCGAACAACTTACCCCAAATCAAATTGGTTTCTCTCGAACACCAATAAGCATCATTTAAGCACAGCCTCCGCTTTAGTCCATTCACTCTCTTGAGCTGAATATGTGGAAAAGGGTTTAGGATTCACTCTCTCGAGTTGAACCCATGACAACCCAATATCCACAGACCATCGATTCAATAAACATGGTTTTAAAACCACTTTCTCGAGCAAGCCAAAAACACGAAGTTAAGATTATATTTGCAACTACAACCCATTAAATTAAACCACAGTTACTGAACGAAATCACCTTTAAACAACAAATAGACTATTTATTAACAATACCCAACAGTAAACTCAACCCATAATCAACATATCACACCCCAAGAATTGGGGTTTTAGCTAGACATAGAAAATAGAAGAAAATGATACCAAATCAAAATAACATCAACTGGGTATGATTTGTATTCACTTTAAACGAGTCTAAGATGAAGAATATTTAACACCCACTTCCAATTTCTTAGAATTGGAAGTCTTCAAATCTTCAAGTTAAATAAAAAAATGTCTCCAAACTCTAAGAACTTCAACAATATCAAAAACTAAAAGTCTGATATGAAAAATTCCATCCAAGGTAAAAATTCAAACTAGTATTTATAGTTTTCAGGAAGTGTGTTGCGAAGGGTCCAGTCGGCGCAATAGGTCGGGATTGCCGATCCACTCGGAGATCCGCCCTTTGGACATTCCTATCGCCTCTTTGCTTTGGCCTTCAGCACTTCAAGCTCTATAACTTTGGGCGATAAGGCACTGCCTCGCGGAATCGTTCATAGACTCATCGATATCTCCTTTCTATCGGCAACTTGATTTTCTCCTTCAAGGCTTGGCACACTAGAACATTAGACCAGAGCATGGGCATTTAGCGACTCACCTAAGGTGTTAAGCGATCCTCAGGCCTTCTTTTCTTCATTCTTTTAGCTGCCTTGACCCTTTTGCTCGTTAGTGTCCATGTTTTGTTCCTCAACCCAAATACCTGAAACTTAAAGGATTTACATCAGTTATTGGCACAAAATATGCATTTAAAGACGTTCAATAGTAATATAACCCAACCAAAGATTGGGTCGAGTCCCAAGGGAGCAGTTTTGAAATTGAGAATTAAAGGTCAAGTGTGAATAAGCTCTAGTCAGTCATAACTATAAACATTAACGAAGAAAAACATAATGCAAGTTTAGGGTGACTCAAGTTTCAAATATCGAAGGGGGGTTTATAGTCAATTATCAACTAAACCAGCAAAATAACACGAAGATACTAGTAAGGAGACGGGATTCTTGGGATCTGATTGGATTATGGGCTAAAGTAAACAATCCGGTAATTGTAATTAATAGAAACAGTTTTAAATCGGTGATTAAGCTAGACTTTAGTGGGGGTAAGCTTTCTCTAGAACAAATTACCCCGAATAAAATTGGTTTCTCTCAAACACCAATAAGAATCAATGAAGCACAACCTCCGCTTTAGTCCATTCACTCTCTCGAGCTGAATGTGTGGAAAAGGGTTTAGGATTCACTCTCTCGAGCTAAACCCACGACAACCCAATACCCACAGACCATAGATTCAATAATCTTGATTTTAAAACCTCTCTCTCGAGCAAGCCAAAAACACGAAGTTAAGATTGTATTTGCAACTACAACCCATTAAATTCAACCACAATTACTAAATGAAATCAGATTTAAACATCAAAGAGACTATCAATTAACAATACCCACCAGTAAACTCAACCCACAATCAACATATCACACCCCAAGAATAGGGGTTTTAGCTAGACATAGAATAAGAGAAGAAAATGATACCAAATTGAAATAACATCCATTGGGTATAATTTGTACTCACTTTAAACGAGTCTAAGATGAAGAATCTTCAACACCCATTTCAAATTTCTTGGAATTGGAACTCTTCAAATCTTTAAGCTAAAGAAAAATGTCTCCAAATTATAAGAACTTCAACAATATGAAAAACTAAAAGTCTGATATGAAAAAACTGCATACAAGATAAAAATTCAAATTAGTATTTATAGTTTTCAGAAAGTGTGTGTCGAAGGGTCCAGTCGGCACAATAAGTCGAGATCGCCGATCCACTCGGTGATCTGCCCTTTGGTCATTCCTATTGTATCTTCGCTTTGGCCTTCAACACTTCAAGTTCTGTAACTTAGGTCAATAAGGCACTGCCTTGTGGAATCATTCGGCGACTTGCCAATTGCTCATTTCTATCGCAACCTTGATTTTCTCCTTCAAGGCTTGGCACACTGGAACATTAGGCGAGAGCATGGCCATTCGGCGACTCGCCTAATGTGTTAGGTAATTCTCAGGCCTTCATTTCTTCGTTCTTTCAGTTGCCTTGTTCCTTTTTGCTCGTTAGTGTCCATGCTTTGCTCCTTAACCCAAATACCTGAAACTTCAAGAATTTACATCAGTTATTGGCACAAAATATGCATTTAAGGACAACAAATCTATTAAAATAAAACCTTAAATGAGTCCAAAACGTGGACTCATCAAGACCCTCAACTTAAATATTTTCTTGTCCTAAAGTTAACTCAAGTTCAGCAGTTCAAAAAGGATGTCTTGAACAATGCTACACAAGACTCAAACATAAATGCACACAACAAGACTCGATTTACTCATGCAAGGGTCAACTGTACACTCAAAGATTCAAGTTGTGACTCACCATTATCAAAGAATCTAAAGCTCAGAATACTTGCTTCAAATGCAAGTTCAAGCTCAACAAACTTCAAAATTTACATCAGTTATTGGCACAAAATATGCATTTAAGGACAACAAATCTATTAAAATAAAACCTTAAATGAGTCCAAAACGTGGACTCATCAACACCCTCAACTTAAATATTTTCTTGTCCTAAAGTTAACTCAAGTTCAGCAGTTCAAAAAGGATGTCTTGAACAATGCTACACAAGACTCAAGCATAAATGCACACAACAAGACTCGATTTACTCATGCAAGGGTCAACTGTACACTCAAAGATTCAAGTTGTGACTCACCATTATCAAAGAATCTCAAGCTCAGAATACTTGCTTCAAATGCAAGTTCAAGCTCAACTAAGGTATTCAAATGTCCTCACACAAAGGATGATTCCATATTCACACACAATGGTTCACAATTTAAAGCTTCAGAATCAAATGCAACGCTCACATTCACAAAGATGAACAGAATGAATGATTTTACCTATAGGTTTACCCGTAATTTCCAATCAACACTTGCTTCAGCTCAATCAAGATCAAAAGGTCTTTTTAAGGCCTGCAATGGGGCTGAGTGAAAAGGTATGGTCATTTAGGCTCAATGGCTATAGTCCTCATGAAATGTGGTGTGAACAACACTTCCTTTCCTTTTCTTTATCATTTTCATTTGTGCTCACAAGTCATCCCATTATTCACTTCCTATGGACTTTTGGAAACCCTACTTTGTTTTCTTTCACAACTTTATTCCACAACTTTTTCATTCCTTTTTCTTTTTCTTTCTTTTCTTTCTCTTATTTTTTATATGGAGGCTTCCATTTTTCTCAAAACCATGGGTCAATGGAGGACTTTCTTGCACTTCTTGATTTATCTTCTCTTTTCACCACACCCCAAGTTAGGCTTTTGGCCTAAGTTGGCTATTCAAACAAATCAGAAATCATGAGTATTATGGGTAATGGATAAAGAAAGGTCACATTTTGCATCAACTTTCTTCCAAGAAAAGGTTAAGGCTCAAAGAGTGTTCAAAAGAGGTTCACACACTCACAAGGTAAGCCACAAAAGTGGTATATGTCATATTGGTTCACACTCTTTAAAGTTGCCAGAGAGCATATCAAGAGTTCACATCACTTAGTCAATCGAACCAACGGGGAAAATTCTAGGTGTCATAATGCATGGTTCACAGTAAGCTCATCACACAAGGCATTGACACTAATGAAAAACAAGACTCAACACTTTCGCTAGTGTGCAATATTCATCACAAGAGATTCAATTCGATACTTGGCTAGTAACAACGAGATGCAAAGAGTTCACATATTGTCTATGCAACTTCATTAGGCCTCATCGTATCCGTACATTCATATTTGTTCGATTGTGAGAACTATTCAAGTCATCGGTATTGATTGAAACCGATACTCAAATTTTGCAAAAGAACAATTACATTCAACAAAAACAAGAGGTGGCAAATTTTTTTGGAAGGGTCAAAATCATTTTGCAATTAAAAACATGGAGCTACAAGCTCAATCATCCACAAAATGCAGAATATAGCACATTTATGGCTCAAACCTAATATATACAGAAACGATCACACACAAAGGTGGGCCTCACCCCACCATAAATAAAAACATTTGTCCTCAAATGCAAATAAAAATATCCAAAAGTTAGAATGTAAGACAGAGAGGGAGGTAAGGAAATGGTCCTGTCTACACCGCCGCTCCATCTGTCTGGGCATTAGTGCCCGATGCATCACTATGAGTTTGGGAATCAGTACCAGATCCACTAGGAGATGGTGATTGTGATTCTGCCACGAAGACATGCACAGCTGCACAGAATCCTCGGGCCCATGAAGGAACATTTGGGTCTCAGGTAGTGGTCTTCCTGTCAGAAATGGGCCTCTTGCCTTTGCCTTTTCCCTCAGTTGTGGGAATTTTCATAGTTTTGCCTTTGGGTGTAGCTACATCCTCATTTATCGCAATCCTTTTAGCCTTCCCTTGGGCTGGTATTATTCTCTCAGCAGCTTTTAGTCTAGCCATGTCTGCAAATCTTCAAGAAAAAGTTAGAAAATATTCGCACCAAATCTATAGGGAAATCAACTGCAGACACACTCGCTGAACAAGTTGGCGAGTCACCGAATCTCTTTGGCAAGCTAGATCGGGCTCACAGAAGGGATTGTCTCTAAAGTTCTAACAAATCGGCGATGGGATGATCCGTTTGGTGAATCGCCGATAGCTTTCGGCGAGCATGGACTAGCTCGTCGAGAGTTACAACGCATACAGGGCTCAGAGGTGCAGACAAAAGGCGATCAAGAAGATTTTCGACAAGTCTCTGAGTGCCTTTGGTGATCTTAAGCTTTTCGCCGAAAGTTACAAGCCCTAACATAAAATATAACATGAAATTAAAGGCGAAATAAGGAACTTCGGTGAACCAGCGAGTGGTTCGGCGAGCTCAACCCAGCTCGCTAAATGACCCAATGTGCCTACTTTCAACGCAACTTCTCGAATTCAACCCCGCGACCCCCGAAAACAAAATTAAAGCATGCACTAGTCAAATTAAGCTCAGACCCATAACACCCAAACACAATCCCTCAAAGTGTAATCCATCAAAAAGCACAAGAATACGGGATTTCTTCAATCAAATAATTATGGGTAACATTTTCGAATTTACACAGGCATAACTAGAACAATTTAAGATCAAAGAGGCCCTGCAAACAACAATACGATAAGATCATTTGCATAAGAGTACAACTTTGATAAAAGTAACTCAGGGTTTGGAAATCCAACCTTTTATGCTGATTAATGAGATTTGAAATGCTATGCGGTAATGTAATCCCAATCCGAGCACAGATCAAGAACTAAAATACTCTAAAAGATGCGAAAATATTGAAACCACTAACTAGGTGCGAGTTTGTGAAGTTTGAAAGTGAGGGAAAGTAAAGGAATTTGAAACATTTAAACCTTTGGCTTGAAAAACCGTCCAGTTCGCACCCATTCGGTGACATTAGTCGCACTCGTCGAGTGGTCATTTACCTTGCCAATTTTTATAGGTCCTTCAGAAAACTTGGGGGTCGAAACGGCGGTCTACGTCGGGATCGCTGACCTTGTTAGTGATTCGCCAATGATATCCTGGGCTCACCGTGTTTTACAAGCTCCAAGTTAAAATTATGTTGAGGCAAACGACGGATCAAATCGGGCACGCTGAACTTTTTGGTGATGCGCCGACTGGACCATTTCCTCGCCAATCCTGTAATTTTCTAACACCTTCCTCACTTAAACCTGCACAATCAACACACCATTATTTACCATAACAAAAACAAAGCAATAAAAGGGTTTTGAGTTACCTCCCAAACATCGCCTTAGTTAATGTCGCGACACGACACAAGTCCATACTTAGATTTCATTGGTGGGGTTTGCCTCATTTTCATAAGGCCACCCCTATTTTGGCTTTGAATACCAGGAAGACAACACTTGGTCCATTTGGGAATCTAGTAGCTGAATGAGCATGGAATGAGAAGTTGTCAGCTGGTTTAGCATCAAGACATTCTCTCCTATCTCCTTCAACATTCTGTCTTTCTTTTTTACTTTGTGAAGTATGAGTAAGAGGACCTCCTCAACTCATCCACCCTCTTGCTTCTCCGTCCTTCGACGCTCATGAGGAGGAATGTACCTGTCCATTTTTTTGGACACTACCTCCAATTCCATGACTCTCTTGACCAAGACATCCAGCTTTAATTTGTCAGCAATTTGTCTAATTCTTGGTATTTTTCTCCATCCTTTTTGGTCTTAGAATGTGGTTAAGAAGGTAGGCTTCTTTTGCATACGGTAGTTGGATGAGACCACTTGGATGAAGTTGATCAGCCACTATTCGATTTTCAGGGCCAAGACCTCTGTAGAAGTGTAATGACCCTAAAAATGAAATAGGAAGAACTAGAGCCTCTCATGGGTTTTAGTTGTGGTTAACTTGTTCTAATGTTGAGTTTTGACTTTTAAAGTCTAGTTTGAAGAGTTTTTAGGTTGAATGTCAAGGGACGACCATGACGTTCGGGAACTAGTCTTGTGAGTTTATGTGTTCTAAGTGGTGTATGGTAGTTCCTAGCCTTGATTGAAGAGTTTAGTGAGTCAACGTCAAGGCACGTATTAGACTCCATGCTATGAGACCTACTCTAGGTTGGTTGAGGGTTCTAGACAAGGAGCCAAGCAAAAAGGGGCAAGCCTTAGCCAAAAAGCCAAGTGGGCGTGATCCCTGGCGGGGATGCCCAAAATTGGGGTATTTAAGTAATTCCCCTTTTTATTATTATTAAATGGGGTTGATTTTTAAAGGTTTATACCATTAGTATATATGGTTTTAAGTCCTAAAGCTAGTCATTTTCTCAATTATTCCCAAATAAAACCCCAAAGCTCCCTCTCTCTTTATTTCTCTTCAACTCAAAGAAGAAGAAGAAGTGGGAGCTAGGGTTTCGATTAAAGGAGCTTTCTTCATCAAATTTCTTTGAAAAATCTTAGCAAAGGTATGGGGATCCTTTATCCTTGATTATTCTTTCTTTCAAGGAGTCCAATCAAAAGGTTTTCAAGGCTTTTCAAATACACAAAACCCTATTTCCAATTCTAAGCATGGGTTCGTGCATTAAATGATTTTAAATGATGTTTCATGTTGTTATTAATAATTATTGATGTTTTTAGAAAGAAATCTTTATGAACCCATGTCTTCTCAAATTCTCTAAATTTGGTCTAAAGTGGGTCTATTGATTTTGAGTAATTGATGAAGGATTATTGAGTGGTTTGATGTGGGCTGTTCTTATATGATCTAAGCTATGTTAAATTGTTGGAAATTGTTATTGAATTTCATAAATGTGAGGTAGTAGCCTTGAATGGTCATAAATTGGGATTTAGCCTTTATGTTGGTTATTGGATATTGTTTAGCTTAGCTTGTATAGTTGAATGTTGTTAGTATCATTGTTATTGTATTGTTAATTGTTGGAATATGAGGATGATGAATATAGCTATGGAAATAGGGCAAGTTGACCTAACTTGATGAATATTGCATAATTGGCATGGAATTGAGTATTGTGGCTTATGGCCTTAGAAAGGTGGTAAGATGGCTTGATCTATTAATATTGCTATAATTGTTTCTTAGGTTGGATCCACCTTTGGTGTAAGTGTTATATCCTATTTCTTGTGAGGTGTTATTGTAAATTGAGGCCATGAAGGGCATTATATGAGTGATATTATATTGTTGTATTATCATACATATATGAGGCTATATGTAAAGTCCTATATGAAGCCATATGTAAAGTTTGTGTGATGCTATAATGTGAAGATGTTCTAATGGTATTAATGTGATATTGTATAAAGTGTTATTATGCTAATGTGAAAGCATGTTTCTCTTGAAATGGTGATATGTGGTGATGATGGACTATGGTGAGTCTTTATATGAGATGATGTTGGATTATGAAGTATCCTTAGATGATCATGTTGTGACTTGATTAGTAGACTAAAGTGTCTCTTCTTGTTACTTAAAGTCTTGAATGCATGAATATGTGAAGTGGCCTAGAACTAAATGGTGCCCTTTCTATAAATGCTAAAAGAGAAATTCTAGGCCAAGACTTGAATCGGCAGAACTAAGAAATGGTGCCCTTTCATAAGTCTAGCTTTCCTAAGTAAATGTATAACCTTGAAGGATGGGCCTTAGGGCGATGTTCCCTTCTTGAGTGAAATGATAGACTTAGAGATGGATGGAGCCAGAACGGCATGAGAATCCTTATCTAAGAAAGTTAAATGAGCTATCCTTATGAACCTTGATTGGCTATGACTAAGAAAT